>JBBPJT010000985.1:0-12605 GCA_038088895.1 Xerocomus potaroensis
CTTTTAGATTAAAGCACGTGACATCCACTGATAAGATCAAAGATTAGATAAAAAGATAAGATGAACTTAGCTTCACCATTAGGTTCACGTTGTATGTGTACACTTCATGTAACGGCAGGGTTCTACCCGGGAATACAACCACGACCTGCCTCTTGTACAGCAGTAGGGTTCCCTGGAGAATACAACCAGGTTCCGTTAGTCTTCGTTAGTCGTAAGAGTCGTTAATCGGACGTATGGGACTTCATCTTATAGCGACGAGATTAGCTTAGTAAGCGTATTATATGGCATTTTATGGCAATTTCGTAACAAAGGTCACCACGCCAGTACACAGCTGCGAGGCCGGTGTGGGAATGCTCGGCTGCTTGGCCAGTGGCACGCGCGCTGTCTCTTCAGCACGTGCGTTCGGGGAATCCCGCAGTTCTCACCCCTCCCATGTGCTCTGTCGACCGACGATGATTGCATCGACCGCATCGACTGCACCGACCGTCACCCATTTCGTGATCACCATATGGAAGGAACGAAGGGATTGGGGCGATGTCTCGGTGAGTCTGTCTTTGTTCCGTCTGCTCTTTTCTGACCCAGGACGGTTTGTCCTCTCCCCCTTCCTTTTCGTTTGCTCCTTCCAGTGCAATGTTTGTCCATATGGGAGGGGGCGAATCTCGCCATGCTGGCCTTCTGGTTGTGCTGCCCACCTGCCCCATTCCTCCCCATCTGGCCTGCTCTCTCCCCCCCCCCCTCGCATGCACCTCTCTCCTTCTCTCTGCCTCTTTTTTTCTTTTTTTCTTTCTTTTTATTCCCTCTGCCTCTCCAGCCTGCCATGGCACGGTGCCTGTGCTCTGCTCTCTAGCATGGACTGACGGTCCCTTCACCCCTGCATGTCCTCCCCTTCCATCCAGCGTCACCCGCCCCCGCCCGCTCCTTACGTTCTTTCCACAGCTTGACGGCATGGTCGAGACCAGATGGGCCTGGCCACCAGCACGGTCCGGCATGCTTAGCAGGCCTTTCCTTTCCCCTCCTCCTCTCGTCTGCTCTGCCCTCTCCTGTCCACTCAATCTTGTCCCTGTGCCTACTACCGTTCTGCATTGTTCGCCACGGCCTGACCATGTCGTTCTCAAGCAGTCATCATCCCTGGCCGTCCTAGCCTGAAGACCAGTCCTATTTGCCGTGCACCAGCACAGGCCCCTTGGCAGCACCTTTGCCAGGCCAGCGAGTGAGCGAGCCTGACCAAGACGACCTTGGTCCTCATCCCTGTCCCCATCCCCCTCCCTATTCCCATTGCCGTCGCTGTGAAGTGGGATGGCCGCCCTTGCCCTTGCTCTCGCTCTCACCCTTGCCCTCCATGCCTGCATTGGCACCTGCCCTCACCTCCAACCGTGGTCAGACGGTGGCTGTTCTTTCGCCACGCACACAGTGCTCACTGGCGCTACTTGATCGCAAGACTCACCAAGTCCGACTGCAGATTGGACGGAAAGAAATGGAGGGCAAGGGCACGGGAAGGTCCTACCCACGCCAGGTGCGAAATTACCAGGCCTGGTTTGAGGGCGAGCAGTCACGGATCGCCGCCCACGATCCCTCATGCAAGGCACTGCCTGCTTTTCCGATAACTGCTGCCAAGGTGGCCGCATTTCTATACCACGAGTCCACCCATGAGAAGGTGTGTGGAGCCCATGCTCTCTCTAAAAGACCACTCTGGCACTGATCCATGATCTCTTTTTTTTTCACCGTCCTGTGCTCCACTGGCGCCATGACTGGATCGTCTGGCACTTAGCTCAGGCGTGGGAGCAGGTCTCGGACCATCGAAGGCTCCTCGCTCGGCAAGTCGCACATCACACAGGTGATCAACACTCTGGAGAACCACAGGCTCAATCACGAGCATGAGCACCCTCACGATCATGAGACTAGGGTCAGTCTTCGCAAGGATGTGCACATATGCACGTTCGAGTCAGCCTCAAAGCACAACGAGCCCAGCAGGGTTGAGAGCTCTCAGGCGGTCAAAGCTGCTGGGACATTCCCACCATGTGTTTTATGCCGTGTCTGTGACCAAGGCAATGTTGTATGACAGTAAGTCCTCCAGCCAGCACTCTCAGTAACATCTAGGGTGGAAACTGATTCTAATAATGCATGTGGCACAAATAGACCATCATGAGCGCATTACTGTGATGCATAGGAAGAACGATGTGGAGATCACGAAAAAGACCCATGCTGGTCGTCATTATGCAGCACAGACTGCGCGTGCACATGGCACTAGCACCAGCAGAACCAAGGCCTTGGGTGGCTGGAATGAAAGCGGCTCATTCAACTCAGTATATGACCGTGCATTTCCCTTGGATGCTCTGCTAGGAGCTGCGATGTTCAACGGCCGGTGTCCAGAAGAGTATGGGCTTCCATGCGGTACTCTAGGTGAGTCTTTTTTTTTTTCAACTGTCTATTCTTTTTTTTTTTTCTTTTCCATTGTCAGTCTTTTTTTTCGACCATGAGTCTTTTTTTTTTTCGACCATCACTTAGGTTCTATCTCATCCGTTTTATCCTGTTCTTGCTATGGCCATCTGACATGGACTTGCAGTCCCACCGAAGGAACTTCTTCAAGAAATATTTCCCTTTGTTGAACCAGCTCAAGAGAAACTGCATCGGCGTATCCAAGAGTCACCACTCGCGATCGACATTGCCTTGAAACAATTCCTTTCTGTGCTATGCTGGTTTCGCACCATCCTGCTCCAGGATGGGGCGATCCTCTACTCACACTATCCCACACTTCCAATATTCCAGTTTTTTCCATTCAATATACCACAGTTTCAGTCGTTCGCAGTGCAGTCTATGCAACAGGTGGTGGATGCCGAAGAGACTTTCTGGCTTGCTTTTAAGAACCTCCCCCAGCATCTGATCTCTAGCCTGCGGGGGATCATCACAAATCTTCATATAGAGCAGCAGGCCCAGCAGACAGAGAATAAGGAGCTTTGACTGGAGGTATGACGGCACCTCGCAGTGCAGAACACTCTGCTTGCTGAGCTTGCACAGCAACCCAAAGGTCAGAGGGCATGGCAGTCAGCGAAGACCCAGCAAGTGTCACAGTCTGGTATGTACTATCCACATCTCTCTTTAGTGGCCCCCAGGCAGCCCCTGACTCTGGCCTTGGACAGCAGCTCAACCACCTGTGCATGTCCTGACAGCCATCACAGAACTAACGGCTGCTGAACTACCACTCTGGTGTCATCCAGCCCATCGCCCAGCTGTAATGGCCGTTGAGGGTCAACTAACAATTCTTGACAGTGATCCCACATCAGTAGACATAAATGCTTTCTCACAAGCCAACACTACAGTGGCCTCTTCAGCCTATGGCATTGCTGTTCCCCAATCAACTATCCATGGCATGTCGTCAGCTACTGCCAGACCGGACGATCCCTGCTCTGAGGTGTGGGCTGCCCTTATGAGGCACTATGGGAGAGCACGACTTGATGCTCATGAATGGGAATGGAAAGATGGTGACTGGCTTCCCATCTATCGCTACCAGTCTGTCGGAGCAATTTCTGAGCTGTGGATAGAGTACACAGAGGGCCTGGGGGGCCATCTCTCCACTTGTGAGCTCAAGGACCACTGGTGTGCAAAGTGGTGGCGAAATAAGGGTGGCCTCAAGACAGAGGGTGGCCGATGAGCAAAGGTCATCAAGCTTATCGAGGAGCTTGCTGCAAAGCCCAACTGGAATGTGCCTCTTGCACTGAGGTTCATCTGGGAGAAGTATGAGAGTGATCCTGCCTACCGTGGCAGGGTCCATGCCTTTTGTGACTATCTTCAGCAAAATGGTGGCCTAGGCCACAAGGCAGTCCTGGATGCTGCTGCTCGCTATCCCTAGTGGTTCATGATGGTCTAAAACGATGGTGATTCACTACCGATCATCTGTTTCTCTCAGCCAGCGGGAGCATTGTGTCCCTCAGCCGGAACTTCTTCCTGGTTGTCAGTAGCCACCTTTAGCAGCACCTGATTTTTAAAAAAGTATTGACAGGCCTCATACTGTACATACATTAGTTACATCTCTATCGAATCAACTGTGTTGGCTCAGCAATAGCATTGGAATTGCGATGTGACACACCACCACCCTGCCATTTGGGCCTGGCTGTCAAAAATCATCAAGCGGCTCAAACGAATCTGCTTTGTCTTCTGCCCTCAGCTTCGACAGCAGTGCATGTGCACCAACCTTGGCTGTGTGGTCACCACACATCTCAATGATATGGGGCCATGGTGATGTGCCAGATTCACCATACTTGCATATGAGGGCAATGGTGCTTGTTGCCTCTGACATCCATGTTGCACCAACACCCAGCACTTGCCAGACCTCCTTTTTCTTGATCAGCTTTGAGCATTTTTGGCCATGGCCACTAGACAACTGGAAGAGCAGGGTTGGGAGCAATCAGTGAGAGACAGCGAAGTGGAGGGCACAAGGCCCGACCAGCAAACCACACCACGCACCCACATTGGCCACTGCATCTGGCTGAAGAGTTCAGAGAACTCAACAGCAAACTGCCATGATGCCACAATGCTGGCATTTGTCTGTATGTGGTGCCGGCCTTGCTTGAATGCATGATAGCCCTCCCGTGCTCAGACCATGTCTGTCAGCCATTGGACTGTCAGTGAGACCTGTTCAAACCCATCCACAATGGCAGCAGCGGTAGCAGTAGGTTGCTCCACAGGTCGGGGGAGCGACAGTCCTGCCTTGGGGATCAGTGGCAGATGACAGAATATCACAGTCAGCATGAGCACATTGTCAGCTGGCACCCACACAGTCGGCACGTCAGCAGGAGCAGTGACAATGCTCATCCCAGGCACAGTGATGGCCTTGAGGCGTCGATTGTATTCAGGACGCACTGGGTCCAGGTAGACGACCTCGTTAGCACCTTTTTTTAAAAAACAGGAGAGGGGAGAGAGGCACACTCCGTAAGCAACTGCCCAGTGTTACGTGAACGTAGTGAGAGTAAGGGTTGAAGCAATGAGTGAACACTGTTAGGAATCTCTAGTCGACTTTGGATCGACCTTAGAGATGACTCGGAAACTAGGAAACTATGTTGAATTGCGTAGAACTAGCTTAGGTTACAAGTACATACGTTTGGCGTATTTATACCAGTCCTGACAGCGAACGGACCAAGCTGTGTAAGGCTAAATGAGGAACATTGGGGTAGGGCTAAGGGTATGGTGTGGGAAAAGTGGGGACTCGAGGTAAGTCAATAAGTGACTAGACCTAGAAAGGAAATAACGTCCGGTAGACTAGGAGTAAGAGAAACGTAATGAGGCAACGTGTAGAAGGGAAGACATAGGAATAACCGTAACAAAACCCCCGTGTTAAGCAAAAAGTCACCGACTTTTACTCACGAACAACGTAATCATAGTCATCGGGCAAGTCCGGGTGAAGAATTGCTTCCTCCTCTTGTAGATATTGGGCATGGACACGACAAGGGCAAAGCTCACCCCACACCAGAGATCGACATTCCTCACACCCGTTCGGGCAGCACCAATATAGGGGACACGGGAGGCCCCAGTGAGAGCCCGTGCAGTAAGGACAAGCGCTGGCCAGGCAATTAGCTAAGAGGTGACCTGGGGCGTATGAATAGCACGAAGGGCATTGGTGACGAGGACACCAGATGCCCAAGTGTGTGTCATGCTCACTGCACCATTCACAACGAGAGTGCCAATCCTCGTCAGGAGACGTTGTAGAGGAGGAGGCGTGTAAATTGCTCATAACGTCGGGAGTGGAAGGGCGTGGGGTAGGGGCCGGGTGTGGTCATAGGTTATAAGCTGGGGAAGAGGGGAGGCCGTAGGGGGTGAGAAGCGACTTTTTCTTCCCCTTTCCCTTCTTTTTCGTCCACTTCCCGGACGGGGTAGAGGTTTGAGTGGTGCGGGGGGCAGTGGGGGAGGGAGAAGGGCGGTCGCGAGGGATTTCAGGGAGACGAGGGGGAGGAATGGGGAGAGGGGTCGAGGTCGGTGTGACAGGGGATGTCAACAGAGGAGGAGGGGATGGCGTCGGGGAAGAGAGGTATCCCCCAGGCATCTCGGGCATTCCTGTGGCGTTCGGATCATCTGCGTATACTTCGGGAGGGTCGGAGGGAAAGACGGCAAGAGGAGGAAGAGGGTAAGCCGTGACTGTGGTAACCTGAACTGGCATTTCCTGTTGCCGTAGGTAGGAGAACCACGCAGATGGATGCATAGCGACAAGGAAAGGGCGCACGATAGGACCGATTATGTCGAAGGGAAGGGAGTTGAGGACGTAACCAAACCCCAGTCGATACAATAGGTCCAACATTTGGACGCGAGCCTGCCCTAGGCAGGTAACACCCTGTGCGGCTAGGAGGGGGGGTTGGTCAGTGGGAATGGAGGCGTTAAATATGAGGCGGAGAGTGGCAAGGGTATGGTAGACCCCGCATGCCTCTTCTACGGCTTGATCCATCACCTCTGACTCCATGGCACAGGCGAACAAAGGTGCATCTTGTAAGACGGTGGAGAAGATGAGCTGGCGGGCGATGCTGGGAAGGAAATTGATTCGGATTGGGAAGACAGAAGGGATCAAATGTCCGGAGGTAACTGGACGAGGGGAGGAATTCTGGGTTGCTGGCATGATGAAGGGTGTGGAGCGGTAAGGAGGGTCAGAGAGACTGTTCCCGTTTATAGTCAGCTAGAATGGTCCGTGCACGGGTCAAGTTCCGTTCCGGCTCCCAAGTGTTTTCAGACCATGGGTAGCCTTTCCACTTAATAAGGAACTGTCTTCGCGCCTTGGTTCCTCTGTGTTTTAATATCCGCTCTATTTCCCATTCTTCATCTCCGCCGATGTCCAAAGGCGGAGGGCATAGTGGAGACTTTCCGAACTCCGCAGCTTCTCGGTACGGTGATAGGAGGGAAGCATGAAATACATTATGAATCTTCCATTGTTGGGGTAGGCATAGTTGATACGCCACAGGAGATATGACTTTTGTGATTTCGAAGGGCCCCTCTCACAGAGGGTTTAATTTCCGCCAAGGAGAGCTTCGTTTCAAATTCTTGGCTGCTAGCCACACCCTATCACCGACTTTCCACGGACGGAACTTGCTGCGCAGTCGTTCTTTCATCAATTGTTGAGCCATCTGATGAGCAAACGTTGCCTCATTTCGTGCTTTGTCCAACGTGGTAAGTCTTTCCGTCAGAGAAGGAAGAAAAGTTTTGCCAATAGGGGGGTAGGCACGAGGTTCGTATCCTAGAATTAGCGAGAACAGGGAACATTTGGTGACAGAATGAACGGAGGAGTTATGAACGAATTGGGCCATTGGAAGTAAATCCACCCAAGTGTCTGGGTGGTCTTGACAAAAGAGGCGAAGATAGGTCTCAACTTCCTGGTTTACGCGTTCCGATTCACCATCCGTCTGTGGGTGGTATGCCGTGGAGAGGGCAATGTCGTAATGTAACAGTCGGGCTAACTCTCGTGCAAACGTAGAGGCGAATTGGGGACCGCAGTCAGAGATCAGTTTATCGTGGAGGCCTACATGAGGGAAAATGCAAGAGAAGAAAAGATGTGCCATGCCTGCGGCATCGATAGTTTTAGCACAGGGAAGGAGAAAGACCCCCTTGCTAAGCCCATGGTTGACCACGACCAAAATAGAATCAAATCCGGAAGAAGGAGGGAAACCGGAAACAAGATCAACAGAAAGCTGTTGAAAGGGGCGTGAGGAGGAAGAGGAAAGGGGGGAAAGAGGGGGAACGGTAGGATGCGTGTTGACCTTGCTCGACTGACAGAGGGGGCAACCGAGAACGAAGCGGCGGACAAAGGTTGACAAGCCTGGCCACCAATAATCCCGTTGAAGGAGGGAGGTGGTGCGGAAGATACCACCGTGACCCCCGGAAGGAGCAGAGTGGACGGAGGAGACAAGTTCCTGGTGGGCCCCAGGAGGGACATAGAGACGACGTTTGAAATAGAGACAAGCACCATCGAAAGACCAGTCAGAAAGGGCTGAACGGGAAAAGAGAGGGAGACCACGACTAAGAAGATCGTGAGCGGAGAGGACGAGGGGGTCGGCGGTGGAGGCCGAAGCGATGGATTGCGCTAATGAGAGCGAGACGTGAGCAAGAAAGAGGTCGGCAGGGAGAAGAGTAACATTGCGGTTGTCAGCGGTGGTGTCGACGGTCGCAGAACGGGAAAGGGCATCCACCAGCCCCATGGCAGCGCCAGGGCGAACAGAGAAGTGAAGGTTGAAGTCTTGTAAGAAGAGCATCCAACGAGCTTGACGACGAGAGAGTCGTTGGGGTTGGCAGAAATAGGAGAGGTTCTTGTGATCCGTCACGATGGTGACCGGATGGCCAGTGCCCAGCAGATAATGGTGCCATTCCATAAGTGCATGAATGACGGCCAAGAGTTCTCGATCGTAGATGTTGTAGTTATGTTCCTGGGGGGAGAGAGTTCTTGACAGGTAGCCGCAAGGATGCAAGTCACCGTTGGCATCTGCCTGCATTAAGACGCCACCAGTTGCTATGAGGGATGCGTCAGTCATGACAACGAAAGGACGAGTGAGGTCGGGGAGGACTAGGACGGGAGCAGAGAGGAAAATTTGTTTTAATCGGGCAAACGCTTGATCGCATGCGGGTGACCAAATCCACGGTTGATCCTTCCTGGTAAGCTGATGAAGGGGGGCAGCTAATTGGGAGAAGCCGGCGATGAACTTGCAATAGAAATTACAAAAACCCAGGAAGGAACAAACGCCTTTGACAGATTGGGGAGGCGACCATTGTTGGATAGCAACCAATTTAGTGGGATCCATGGTTACGTGGTTATGTGAAATCACCATTCCTAGATATTCTATCTCAGTTGCATCGAACGTGCACTTTTCCAGTTTTAGATAAAGCGAGTGTTGCCGAAGGCGAGAAAGAATAAGGCAGGTACGATGGTGATGGGTAGGGAGATCGGAGGAATGAATAAGAATGTCGTCCATATATATTATTACCCATCCTTCCGCCAAGTAGTCACGGGAGATATGATTCATCATTGCCTGGAAGGTAGCAGGGGAGTTGCATAAACCAAAGAACATGACTGTGGGTTCGAATAGGCCAAACGGGGTGATGAACACGGCCTTCCATCGGTCGGCAGGTTTGATGAGGACATTGTTATACCCCCATCATACATCAAACTTGGTGAACAGTTTGGACCCTTTAAGCTGATCCATAAGAGTTGAGATCAGGGGAAGAGGATAGGCGTTTTTCATGGTATGTTCGTTGAGGTATCTGTAGTCTTGACATGGGCGAAGATCACCCGTCTTCTTTTGTACGAAGAAGAATGGCGACGCTTGGGGGGATTTCAAGGGGACAATTCATCCGGTTGCAAGATTTTCATCAAGGAATTTCCTACAGGCTTCATGTTCTTGTGGGGTCAGGTGATAGATTTTTCCTACATGAGGAATAAAATGTGGTTTCAACATGATGGCATGATTGAAGGAACGGGATGGAGGAAGTTGCCCAGCCGTTGGCTGTTCAAAGACATCGGCAAAGGTCGAGAATTCACTTGGGAGGGAACATTCTTCCTTCTTTTGCTTTTGGGCAAGTTCGGTAGCAATAGTCGTTCGACACACGCACTCAGTCTCATTTCTTCAATATCGTTTCTTCCACAAAGTTGCGATCTTGTTATCCACATTGGTTGCAAGGTATCGAGTGAGGTAGTTTTCTCGTGACAGGGGTCGTGTATAGTTTGGTCTAGCTCACATGGGGAGGTCAACCGTTCCATTTTGCCAATCTATAGTGGGGTTTGCTGTTCGTAGCCAGGGCATTTCTAAAATGAGATGGTCGTTTCCGAGTGTGAGTACCAGAAATGTCAGGGGTTTAACCCAAGGGCCAATTTTTGCCGCTACAGTTACGCTATGAGTGATCTGTCTGGTCTTGTTTCGAGTGCCGTCTACATTATGAGTGATTCTGGGAATAGCCAACCTTTGAAGAGAAAGGCGATGAGTTTCGATGAATCGTTCGTCGATGAAATTTCCTGTTGCTCCGCTGTCAATCAGAGCAAGGGTGTCAACTGGGGTGGATGAGCCGTACATTCTGAGAGGAAGACGCATAGAAGTTGATTCCTGTCGTTCGTTATGTACAGCTGCTACTATCTCAATGGGGAGAGAAGCGGTTGACTTCACTTTCTCCCATCTTAAAAATCCTTCCCCTTTGCTTTTGCCAGTTCTACCCTGGCTATTTCTTCTCCCTCCGTATTATCTTCATAGCACGCTTCCAAAACGTTGTGGATTTGGTTGGCGGTAGTTCCTTTTTCCACCAAGCGAGAAATGAACAGATCGAGCTTCGTAGGCTCAGATCCAACCGGCTGTTGTTCGGTCTGAATGGCGCAGATGGGGGTTGGACGAGGGATGCGTGAGGGACCCGAACCATTCTCTCATTGGAAGGGACGAGACGCTCTGGTTAGTGGTGTGTTTCCGTTAGTTTGCACTCTCGCTCGTCTGTTGGGGTGATTGCTTGTTCGGCAGCCAACTTTGTGGCAGATGAAGCAGTGATTCTCACGTAAATGCTTTGCGCGATTGGTTGGGGATAGAAAGACTGCATCGATGTCCATTGCATTTGGGTCCCGCCGATATTGCCCCGTTCCCAAGTTTAACATCCCTCTGGCACGAATGGCGTGGATTCGTTGTTGTTGGGCATGGAAGCGGGATGCGGCAGTCACCCATTCGTCGAGAGTTTCTGGGATAGTAGCCATTGATAAGATCATTTGACTAAGTTGGGGGTCTAATCCCCCTGCGAAAGAGTCGATCAACGAGAACTGATCTGTAATGCTGCTTTGTGCGGCATGCAACTGGAAATCTGCAACAAAGTTCTGGAAGCCCTCCGCATGGTCGCGAGTGTTTTGTTTCAACGCCAGAAGCTTTCGGCGAGCTTCTTCTTTAAAATTGAACAGATAAAACGTCTTGTCAAAATCCTTCATCATTAGTTCATACGTCTTTTCGTCATCTGGAATTGTTTCATCATTGAGACGGTGGTACCATTTCTCTGCGAACAGGATTCCTTGTCCCTTCGTCAGTTTGCTGAGGGTTACAAGAATTTTGGGACCATCAAAGATGTAGTGGGCAGGGTTCAACTTAAAGTACGCTGCCATTGCCTGTCCCCAATGGACAGCATCCTTAGTTTCGCCAGAGAAAGCATCAGGTAAGCCAGCTTTGGATTCTGGGGGAATATGACCGGGAACGAAGGCTGGCGCAGGCTCAATGGGATCGTTCGTGTTTGCGTTCACGTTCATAACTGGGGATTGGGGAGGAGTTGCTTCGAGAGGGGGGGGGAGTGTACTGGGGAAGGGGATTGGACGTTCTGGTAGAGTTCACTCGCCTCGCTGCTGTTCGAGGTCGATGACTGGGAAGGGGAAGGGGGAGGAAAGTAATGGGGTGGAATGGTTGGAGCATAGACAGCTCTCAACTAGTGAGAAGCTAGTTCTTTTGTTACGCGAACATAGTGAGAGTAAGGGTTGAAGCAACGAGTGAACGCTGTTAGGAATCTCTAGTCGACTTCGGATCGACCTTAGAGATGACTCGGAAACTAGGAAACTACGTTGAATTGTGTAGAACTAGCTTAGGTTACAAGTACATACGTTTGGCGTATTTATACCAGTCCTGACAGCAAACAGACCAAGCTGTGTAAGGCTAAATGAGGAACATTGGGGTAGGGCTAAGGGTATGGTGTGGGAAAAGTGGGGACTCGAGGTAAGTCAATAAGTGACTAGACCTAGAAAGGAAATAATGTCCGGTAGACTAGGAGTAAGAGAAACGTAATGAGGCAATGCGTAGAAGGGAAGACATAGGAATAACCGTAACACCCAGCACATGACAGCTCAGGTTGAGCAAAAGAGAAAGACACTCACCCACCAGCCGGGGGGCTCGCATGCAGAGCTGCTTGACAAGCTGTTGTGTGTCGGTCTGCCACCTGCCATGGGTAATGTCATCCAGTGACTGGACGTGCAGGACCTTGAGCGAGAACATGCTCCGCTCGGCCTCCACACCAGGCAAAAGAGTTGTCATGTAGACGTCCACGCTGACATCCTCCAGTAGCAGCTGTGACAATGATGAATGAACAGCCATGAGCACAACAAACAGGGGGGAAAGGGAAAAGGACAAAGGAAAAAAAAAAAAAAAAAAAAGAGAGAGAGAAAAAAAAAGAAAACAGCACCTGAGCGTCCTGGCCATCGTCATCCCGGTCATCGTCGCCCGGGCGTCCCTCTCCTGTTGGTTTGTCCAAGTTGCCTTTGATCCCTTCCTCACCTGCACAGAACGGCACAGGGGGGTTGTCAGACTGGCCTGATGCATGGCAGCACCCATGCTGGGGCAACGGTACATACTGCGTTGGACCAGCAGCACGCCGTCCATGCCATCATTGTGATGGTCCCAGCACACCTCCTCCCATGCTTCCTGGGCCTCTTCGTGTGGAGTGTCAGCGTCAGCATTCTCGTCTGGAGCACCAGCATGAGTTCCAACAACAGAAAGCAGTGGCCTGACCACCTCCACCTCCTTCTGATACAGTTATGGATCTTGACCCCTAGTGTTGGGGTCATCGTTAACGTTCATGGAGCTCCCGTCATCCCCTCCCTTCACTCCCATCTCTCGCCGTACGACTAGTTGCCACACTAG
>JBBPJT010000986.1:0-12598 GCA_038088895.1 Xerocomus potaroensis
AGAAAGGGTGATGTGTGGGACACGAGGCAATCAACAGCTGACTAAGCCTAGAAGGAAAAAGGGCATCCATGAAAGGAAACTGAGGTAAGCAACACATCAAAAGGAAAAGGATTGCATAGTCCAACGAAAGTTCTGTAACAAAAGCTCCGTAGTAGATGAAAATTCACCCAAACTTTTCCTATTCTCGATCAACATACATGTAATCATCCACGTCCGTGTGGAGGATCAGTTCTTCCTCATATAATTCTTGGGCATGTACCCTTTGAGGACAGAGCTCTCCCCATATGAGAGACCGGCACTCGTCGCATCCATCAGGACAACACTTGTAGAGTGGGCATGGGAGTCCCCAATGTGACTGCGTGCAGTAAGGACAAGTGCTGGAGGGGCAGTTAGCAAGTACATGACCAGGAGCGAAGGCAGAGCAGGAAGGGCATTGATGAGATGGACACCATATGCCTAAGTGAGTATCCTTTTCCCTGCACCATTCACATATTGAGAAAGGATCGATTGCGGTCAACGAAGAAGGAGTTGGTGGCACGGGACAAGGAGGTGTCGTTTTTCTTGCAGATGAGCAAAGGTTATAAGCGGGGGAGGAAGGCAGACCATAAGGAGTTTGAATAATCTGCTTCTTTTTTCCTTTATTCTTTCTTCCTCGTTGATGTACAGATTGTTCGGGGGGCGAAGGGGTGGTTCTGTCATGAGGGATCTCAGGAAGGGACAAGGGTATAAGTATGGGAAGAGGGGAGTCGTTGGTTAAGGAAGGGGATGGAGGAGATGACTGATAAGCTCCAGGCATCGGGGTTGCAGTAATGGTCGAGGGGGAAGATGACTCTTCTTCGCCGGGAGTGGGGACTAGTGGAGGAGGAGAGTCGGCGAGAGCGAGTGGTTCTGGGGGAAAGGTCTCGACCGTGGAGATCCTCACTGGTTGCTCTTGCAATTGGAGATATGCATACCAAGCTGTGGGGTGCATGGAGCAGAGGAATGGGCAGACGATTGGGCCAATCACCTCAAATGGTAAGTCGTTGAGGACATACCCGAACCCTAACCGATAGAGAAGGTCCAGGGTCTGTCCTCGAGCTCTTGACAAGCAGGTAACCCCTTGAGCGGCGAGGAGCGGAGGGTGATCGGATGGGGTGGCACTAGTGAAAACTAAGCGTAGTGTGGCAAGGGTGTGATAGACCTGGCAGGTATCTTCGAGTGCATGGTCTACGAGTCTGGAATCCATTGCCCTTGTGAATAAGGCAGTGTCCTGTAAGACGGTAGAGAAAACAAGGGAACGAGCGATGTCGGGAAGGAAATTGATGTGGATGGGGAAGATGGAAGGGACGAGGTGAGCAGAAGTGGTGGGTCTGGGAGACGAGTTGCGAATGGGAGGCATTGTTTGGAGAAGTTGACTCTATCCTATTGCATGCTCTCGTTTATAAGCAAGGAGGATGGCCCGTGCACCGCGTAAGTTCCGTTCCAGTTCCCAAGTATTTTCGGCCCATGAGTATCCCTTCCATTTGATGAGGAAGTGGCAATTCCTGATGGTTCCCCTATGTCATAAGATCCGCTCTATCTCCCATTCTTCTTCTCCTTCGATGTCCGTTGATGGGGGGCAGAGAATCAATCTCCCGTGTTCTGCGGTCTCATGGTAAGGGGTTAGAAGGGAGGCGTGGAATACGTTGTAAAGTTTCCAGGAGAGGGGAAGACGTAATTGATACGCCATAGGGGAAACGACCTTTACAATTTCAAATGGTCCTTCCCGTAAAGGATTTAGTTTACACCAAGGGGAACTGTGGTGAAGATTCTTCGCTTCTAACCACACTTTATCCCCAACCTTCCAAGGGCGGAACTTGCTCCGTATGCGTTCCCGCATATATTGTTGAGCCAGTTGATGGGTGTAACAGGCGTCCTCCCAGGCCTTATCCAAAAGGGTGAGTCGTTCCGTTAATGTTGGGAGAAACATTTTTCCAAGAGGGGGGTAGGCCCAAGGTTCGTATCCCAAGATCAATGCGAAGGGAGTGACTTTCATTGAGGAATGAACGAAGGAATTGTGAATGAACTGTGCCATCGGTAGGAGGGATACCCAGGTCGTTGGATTATCCTGACAAAATAGGCGGAGGCATGTTTCCAGTTCTTGATTTACTCGTTCAGTCTCCCCATCTGTTTGAGGGTGATAGGCGGAAGAGAGAGTGACGTCGTATTGTAGGAGACGGGCAAGTTCTCGAGTGAAGACTGAGGTGAATTGAGGGCCTCGATCCGAGATCATCCGATCATGGAGACCAACCAGAGGAAAAACGTGTGTGTAAAATGGGTGTGCGATATGGGCTGCGTCACTGGTTTTCAAACAAGGGATGAAAAACACCCCCTTACTAAGCCCATGGTCGACCATGACCAGAACAGAGTCAAAAGAATCGATAAGAGGGAAACCGGAGACAAGGTCGACAGAGATTTGTTGGAAGGGACAGACGGAGGAGGAGGCGAGAGGAGAGAGAGGAGGGACAGTGGGGTGAGTATTAACCTTGCTCGACTGACAAAGGGGGCAGCCAAGGACGAAGCGACAAACAAAAGAGGCCATGCTGGGCCACCAATAGTCGTGTTGAAGGAGAGAGAGGGTTCGAAAGATACTGCCATGGCCGCCCGACGGGGAGGAGTGAATGGAAGAGAGAAGAGTGTGACGAGCAGCAGGGGGAACATAGAGCCGGTGGCGATAGTAGAGACAACCGTCCTCGGGGGAGAAGGACCAATCAGCTAAGGCAGAATGGGAAAAGAGGGGAACACCGCGTTGGAGGTTGGACTGGATGGAAAGGACGAGGAGGTCGGACAGAGAAGAGTTGTGAATAGTGGTAAGGAGGGAGGTATCGATTCGGGCGAGAAATAGTTGTGGGGAGAGAAGGGTGACGTTGGCATTGTCAGACGACATATCGACATCATGCATGCGAGAGAGAGCATCGGTGGGTTCCATGGCAGTACCTGGTCGAACGGTGAACTTAAGGTCAAAATCTTGGAGGAAGAGCATCCAATGAGCCTGGCGACGGGATAGCTGATGGGGTTGCTGGAAGTAGGACAGGTTTTTGTGGTCGGTATAGATTTCAACAGGGAGACCTGTTCCCTGTAGATAGTGACGCCATTCTGTGAGTGCATGAATAACAGCTAAGAGCTTGCGATTGTAGACGTTGTAATTTTGTTCTTGTGGGGTAAGGGCACGGGAGAGGTAGCTACAGGGATGGAGATCGCCGTTTGCATCGCATTGCATGAGGACACCCCCAGTTGCAGTTAAGGAAGCGTCGGTCATGACAATGAACGGTTTTTGTAAGTCAGGGAGGAGTAAGACGGGGGCAGTGGCGAAGATTTGTTTTATGGATTCAAAAGCCATTGTACAGGTTTCATCCCATGACCAGGGATGATTCTTCTTCATTAATTGGTGTAAGGGGTTTGCGAGGAGGGAGAAGTTGGGTATGAATTTCCGATAAAAATTACAAAACCCTAAGAAGGATCGCACCCCTTTTACCAATTGAGGGAGGTTCCATTGGCGAATGGCGGCTAACTTCACCGGATCCATTCGTACATTGTGGTGTGCAATGACCATGCCGAGATACTCGATTTCTGCGGCATCGAATGTGCATTTGGATAGTTTGAGGTAAAGTTTATGAGCACGTAGCCGCTCAAGGACAAGATGAGTTTGGTGATGATGGATGGTCATTTCGGAGGAATGAATCAAGATATTGTCCATATAAATGATCAACCATCCTTCTGCAAGATAGTCATGGAATAGATGGTTCATCATGGCTTGGAACGTGGCAGGAGAGTTACAGAGGCCAAAAAACATTACGGTTGGTTCAAAAAGCCCGAAAGGGGTAATGAACGCGGCTTTCCATCGATCCTCTGGTCGAATGAGGACATTATTATATCCCCAGCAGACATCAAATTTGGTGAAAATAGTTGACTCCTTTAGTTGATCGATGAGAGAGGAGATCCAGGGGAGAGGATAGGCATTTTTGACAGTATGTTCATTAAGGTATCGGTAGTCCTGGCAAGGACGTAGGTCACCTGTCTTTTTCTGTACAAAGAAGAAAGGGGAAGCCTGGGGGGATTTTGAAGGGACAATCTTCCCAGTTCATAGGTTTTCGTCTAGGAAGGTTTGACATGCAGTTTGTTCGGCAGGGTTTAATGGATAGGTTTTTGCTACTCGCGGAACAAAGGATGATGTCAGGGTAATGCTGTGGTCGAAGGGTCGAGAAGGAGGGAGTTGTCCGGATGGGGGTTCAGAGAATACATCCTCATACTTTTGAAACGATAGGGGTAGTTCAACATCCTTTTTATCTGCTTGTTGAGCTAATGAAGTGGCTAAGGTGACTTTGTGGATTCGGTCCTCGGGGCTAAATCTTTTCTTCCATAGTTTGTCAATGGCAGGGTTCACGTTAGTGGAGAGATATTGTGTTCTTCATCAGGCAGGGCAATATCACCAGTAGACCAGTCAATCCTTGGGTTGGATGCTCGTAACCAGGGCAATCCCAGGATTACTAGCTCTTTTCCGAGGGAGAGAACTAAAAAGGTCCAAGGATACACTCTCTTCCCAATTTTCATGGCAAGGGATACTTGATATTGCACGATACTGCTTCGGTTTATTGTTCCATCTACATTTCATGCAATTCGTGGTGTTGCCATTTTGGTGAAAGGGAAACGATGTCTTCATGTGAATGTTTCATCTATAAAGCTTCCAGTGGCTCCGCTATCCACAAGCACTTGAGTGTCAACAACCGTTGTTGCTCCTGCTCCATACAATCGAAGAGGAAGTCGCATGGACAATTCATTTGGTCCAGTATGATGTACAGATGCTACAACGTCAATAGGGAGATAAATGGTTGACTGCAAACTCTCCCGTTTCAAAAATCCTTCCCTTGTTTTATTGCCAACTCCGTCCGTGCCTTGTCCTCACACTCAGTATTTCCTTCGTAACAGGCAGTTAGTATGTTGCGAATTTGATCAATGGTAGTACCGTTTTCGACGAGTTGATTTATATATTGGTCGAGAGGAGAGGGTTCGGGTTCGACTTGTACTGCCCTAATGGGTGTGGGACGAGAGATTGGTTGTACATTCGATCCACTAGGGGTGCTGGCTGTAAAGGGATTGCGGGATCGGAATGGGTTTCTGGGATGAGGGGGATTCCCCTGATTCTGCCCTCGGTGGTTGCTGGCACAGCAACCAATCTTGTGACACGTGAAACACCTATTTTCTCAGAGATGTTTTGTGCGATTAGACGGTGTCATGATTATCGAGTCGACGTCCATTGCGTTTGGGTCTCGGGCCCTTCCAAGTCCCAAGTGGAGCAATCCTCCTGCACGGATTGCATGGATTCATTGTTGTTGCACATGAAACTTTGCAGCAGCTGTTACCCAAGCGTCTAGGGTATCTGGGAGGGTCCCCATGGAGAGGATCATCTGACTAATTTGTGGGTCGAGGCCTGCAGCAAAGGCATCGATAAGGGTGTTCTGATCGGATACTCCACTTTGTGCGGCATGCAGCTGAAAATCTATGAGATAATTCTGGAAACCTTCATCCCGATCTCTCAAATTCTGTCTTGTTGCTAGTAACTTTCTTCGGGCTTCCTCTTTGAAGTTATAGGGGTAGAACGTTTTGTTGAAATCCTCCATCATGAGGTTGTATGTTTTTTCATCATCAGGAATAGTCTCGTTATTCAGAAGGTGATACCACTTCTCGGCGAAGGGAACTCCTCTTCCTTTCGTTAGCTTACTCAGGGTTACGAGGATCTTTGGGCCGTCATATTCATAGTGATGGGGATTCAGCTTAAAGTAGGCAGTCATAGCTTGGCCCCAATAGATGGCATCTTTCGTTTCACCAGAGAAGGCCTCCGGAAGACCAGCCTTTGACTCGGCTGGTAAGGGAGCCTGAACGGGTGCTGGGATTGCAGCTTTGGGGACGTTTGGGTCATTCATGTTGTGCGGATCTGGAAAGAGCTGTACTGGGGGAGATGGGGCACGATCTACTTGGTATAGTTCTTCGTCGTCCTCAACGGACACAGTAGAGTCGGATGGAGGGGGGAAGTATCTGGGTGGAATGGTTGGAGCATAGATAGCTCTCAACTAGTGAGAAGCTAGTTCTTTTGTTATGTGTAACGTAGTGGTCAGGGACAAGAACAGGAGATGGATCCCTTAGTTGAGTGTTCAACCTTAAGGGGGGACTCTGGAGACTAGGGAACTACGTGTGATTGCATAGAACTAGCTTATCATAATAGTACAGGGCATGATGTATTTATACTGTCCCCATGGCGAACAGACTATGCTAACTATAGACACGTTGGGGTAGGGTTTAGGGTAGAGCGTGGGAGGAATGGGGACATGAGGCAATCAACAGCTGACTAAGCCTAGAAGGAAAAAGGGCGTCCATGAAAGGAAACTGAGGTAAGCGACACATCAAAAGGAAAAGGATTGCATAGTCCAATGAAAGTTCTGTAACAGACGTAAGAGATTCTTCCCATGTTTGGTGGTTTCTTGGAATGTGGAAAGAAGAGAAGTGTGGAAGGTATTATGAATTCTGCATTTGACAGGGAGACAGAGTTGGAAAGAGACAGGAGAGACTACTTTGGTTATTTCAAATGGTCCTTCTCATAAAGGGTTTAATTTCTGCCATGGTGTACTTCAGTGGAGATTGCATACATCTAACCATATCTTATCCCTGACTTTCCAGGGATGGAATCTTTTTGTAATTTGTTGGCGCATATACTGTTGTGCCATCTTATGGGCACTAAGTGCCTCTTTTCGTGCTTCATCTAACCAGGTCAGCTGGTCAGTTAATGTGGGGAGGAAGGTTTTCCCAAGAGGTGGGTAGGTCTGAGATTCATATCCAAGGATCAGGGAGAAAGGGGTTTGTTTTGTAATGGAATGGATGGAAGAGTTGTGAGTGAATTGGGCCATGGGAAGTAGATCTATCCACCATGTTGGTTGGTCTTGGCAGAACAGACGGAGATAAGTTTTGAGTTCCTGATTGACCTGTTCGGTCTCACCATCTGTTTGGGGGTGATAGGTGGATGACAAGGTGACATCGTACTGTAGTAGACGAGCTAATTTGTGTGCAAAGGCTGATGCAAATTGTGGACCTCTATTGGAGATAATTTGATCATGTAGACCAATGTGTGGGAACACATGTATATAGAAGAGCTGTGCAATGCCTGCTGCATTGATCGCTTTAGAGCAAGGGATGAAAAAGACCCCCTTACTAAGCCCATGGTCAACCATGACCAAGACAGAATCAATAGACCTGACAGGAGGAAAGGTGGAGACCAGATCGACAGAGATCTGCTGAAAAGGGTGAGTCATGATGGAGGAGAGGGGGGAAAGGGGGGGAACAACGGGATGGGTGTTCACCTTGCTGGACTGACAAAGAGCGCAACCCAAAACGAAACAGCGAACAAAGGAAGAAAGGCCAGGCCACCAATAGTCCCATTGAAGAAGAGCAGTGGTACGGAAAACACTGCCATGGCCGCCCACAGGAGACTCATGAATGGACAAGACAAGAGCATGATGAGCAGGCGGGGGAATATAGAGATGATTACGGAAGTATAAACACCCGTCAGTAAAGGACCAGTCAGCATGAGCTGACCAGGAAAAGAGGGGAGAACCCTCGTGCATACGATCCAACATGGAGAGAATGAGCAGATCAGAAGAAGAGGAAAGGCGGATCTTGTCAAGGAGGGCAGTGTCAATGAGGGAGATGAAGAGGGCATTGGAGAGCAAGGTAATGTCAATGTTATCAGCAAAGACATTGGGAGAGAGGGAATGAGAGAGGGCATCTGCAGGGCCCATAGCAGTATCCGGCTGAATGGAAAAGTGAAGGTCAAAGTCCTGTAAAAAGAGCATCCAGTGCACCTGTTGACAGGATAAGTGATGGGGTTGGTGGAAATAGGAATGGTTTTTGTGGTTGGTGAGAACTGTGACTGGTAAGCCAGTCCCCTGGTGGTAATGTCACCATTCAGTGAGAGCATGGATGATGGCTAGTAGTTCCTGATCATAGATGTCATAGTTGCATTCAGCGGGAGAGAAGGTGCAGGAAAGATAGCTGCAAGGATGCAGGTCACCATTCCCATCGCGTTGCATGAGGACCCCACTGGATGCAAGTAATAAAGCATCGGTCATTACCATAAAAGGTCATTGAAGATCGGGGAGTGTCAGAACTGGCGCAGTAAGAAAAATGGCCTTTAACTTGGTGAATGCTGCGTCGCATACAGGGGACCAATGCCAAGGGTAATCCTTTTTAGTGAGACAGTGAAGAGGAGCCGCAATTGTTGTGAAACTGGGGATAAACTGTCAATAAAAGTTGCAAAACCCAAGAAAGGACTGGACACCTTTAAGGGAATGAGGGGGTACCCAATTGGTGATGGCAGCTACTTTTACAGGATCCATCCAAAGACTATTGTGGGCAATGATCATATCAAGATATTCCACTTGTGGGGCATTGAACGTACATTTCAACAGCTTCAGATAGAGGTTATGTTCTCAGAGACAATGAAGTACCTTCCTAGTTTGATCATGATGGAGAGAAAGGTGGGAGGAGTGAATCAAGAGATCATCCATATAAATGATTAGCCATCCTTCTGCTAAGTAGTCATGAAACAGATGGTTCATCATGGCTTGGAATGTGGCAGGAGAATTGCATAGTCCGAAGAACATTACGGTTGGCTCAAAAAGACCAAAAGGAGTGATGAAAGCTGCTTTCCACCAGTCTTCCGGTCAAATAAGAACATTATTATATCCCCATCAAATATCCATTTTTGTAAAGATAGACAACTCTTTCAACTTGTCAAAGAGATCGGAGATAAGGGGAAGGGGGTATGCATTTTTCACCATATGTTCATTAAGATATCAGTAATCCTGACATGGATAGAGATCTCCTGTCTTCTTGGGTACGAAGAAAAAGGGAGATGCTTGTAGTGAGGTAGAGGGGGTAATACATTCAGCAGCTAAGTTTTCATTGAGGAAAGCTCTACATGCTTTCTGTTCTGCAGGAGTGAGGTGATAAATTTTACCTATTTTTGGAACAAATTCTGGAGTTAATGTAATTGCATGGTCAAAATCCCATGACGGAGGAAGAGTGCCCAGTTGAGGTTCACTGAACACCCCTGTGAAATCCTAAATGAAAAGGGGAAGAGAAGTTTGGTCCGTTGTATTTTGTTGTGCAAGAGAGGTAGACAATGTGGTTCTAGCGATGGACTGTGGTGTACGATATTGCTTCTTCCACTGTTGGGCTATCCAGGAATCTGGGAGGTATGAAGGAAGTGGTTTACTAGGACGTTGTTGGAATAGTTATTTTCCATAAGTAACCCTGGGAGATGTACTTCTCCTTTTGTCCAATTGACAAGTGGATTAGTTTGTTGCAATCATGGCAAACCTAAAATGGCCTTTTCTTTTCCTAAGTGTGTTACAAGGAACTCCCAGGGAGCCATCCACCCAGGGACTGTGGCGACCATCTTGACTTTGTGCATGATCCATGCTGCTTTATTTCTGGTCCCATCTACATTTCACACCTCTAAGGGGGTAGAGAGGGGAGTTAAGAGAAGATGATGCTGTTTAACAAAGGTCGTGTCCAGAAAACTTCCTGTTGTGCCACTATCAAGAAGGGCGGGAATGTTGACTTTTTTGTGGCCTTGATATAGGAAAAGGGGGAGATGCATAGATTTCATCATTTTCCCATGTAGATACATAATGGCCAGTTCACTAGATAAGGGAGGAGAAGCTGTCAATGTGGCTTCTTCCCTTGTCAAAAATCCACCTCCACTCAGGCTATTTCTTCTCTGTTAGCTCCCTCCTCATCATAGCATGCCTGTAAAACATGATGGATTTGTTCTGAAGTTATTCCTTGTGCTATGAGGGTAGCAATATATTGGTCTAATCTGGTGGTGGTAGCTGTCCAAATGTTTTACTGAGTAGTGTTCTGACCTCCTCCACTCATATTGGCAATGCGTTGCTGGAGAGGGTTGGTTGAAGTTGTGTGAGAGTTAGCAGGAGGTGAAGTTTCTCCTCTTTGTGGGTTGGATGATGATCTTCCTGGATGGTTACTAGATCGACATCCTATTTGATGGCAGATAAAACACCTATTTTCTCAAAGGTGCTTTGCTCTGTTTGTGGGAGAGAGAAACATGGCATCTACATCCATGGCATTGGGATCACGTGCTCATCCAAGGTTATGACTGATCGACCCTCCAGTTCACAATGCCCAAATGTGTTGTTGTTGAGCATGGAACTTTGCCACAGCTGATACCCATTCATCTAATGTAGCGGGTAATGTTCCTATTGAAAGGATCATTTGGGCTATTTGTGGATCAAGCCCTCCAGCGAAGGCATCAATTAAGGTGGCGTCATCAGTTACTCCTGATCTGGCGGCATGCAACTGGAAGTTGGCCAAGTAATTCTGAAATCCTTCCTCTCTGTCTTTCAGATTTTGTCACATGTTTAACATCTTTCGTCTGGCTTCTTTCTTAAAATTGTATGGGTAGAAAGTTTTGCCAAAGTCTTCCAGGAAGACATCGTAAGTTAGCTGTGCTAGTAGGAGAGCTGGATTATTCAGCTTGGTGTACCACTTCTTGGCAAAGGGAATCCCTTGTCCCTTGGTGAATTTGCTTAGGGCAGCAAGAATCTTGTCCCCATCGGTGACATATATAGTGGGGTTCAGTGTAAAGTAGGCCATCATGGCCACACCCCAGCTAACAGCTTTAGATGTTTCTCCAGTAAAGTCAGAGGGCATTCCTGCCTTTCGTTCAGGAGGATTTTGCGGAACGTTCATGACTGGTGGTGGGGGTGGTAAGAGTTGAGGGGGTAGAGGGGGAAAAGGTAAGGAAGGGGGAAGTGCAAGTGGTGTGAGAGTGGGTGGTGGGAAAGGGGGGGCAGAGGGGGGAAGGTGATATGTGGAATGGGCAGGGGAGAGGGCAATAGGGGACCCTTCTTTTTCTTGTGGAAGAGGGGAAGGAGTTGGAGTGCGGAAGCAGTATCGGAGAGGAATGGCTGGCACGTTGATAGCATCTCAGCAATAAGAAGCTAGTTCTTTTGTTACGCTTGGTTGGATAGAACTTCTAGTCACTAGAGTAACCCAGGGACCTTAGAAGAGATACTGGAAGGACTTGGAAACTACACTTGAATTGCGTAGAACTAGCTTAGTGCTACTAATACATGTGCAAGGTATTTATCCTAAGAGAGATGGCAAATGGACCAAGCTATGCCTATGAAATATGGGAAGACAAAAGTATGGGGTATGCCAAGAACTAAGGGTGGGAGTTATGGGGACAGGAGGATAACATGAAGTAACCCTAGAAAGGAAAAAGTATCCATCAATACAGAAATGAAGACAGAGATGAAAGGAAGACATATAAAGGAAAATGTTCAAAATAGTGATACAATGGGAAAACCGTAACAGGGCATCTCTCAGAAAACCATAACAAAACCCAATGGTTGTAAGCAGGCATGCCTTGTAGCAAAAGGCTTCTCCCAAGTAGAAGGTCTTGATTTCGATCAGATCTTCTTTCTAGTTGTGCAGTTTGAGATGGTACAGCTTATGCTAGCCCTTGCTGCCCTGGAATCCTGGCACATTGAGGCTCTTGATATCAGAAGTGCTTACCTATATGGGAAGCTTAAAGAAAAGATCTACATGCACTCATCCCAAAGCTTTGTAGTCCCAGGAAAAGAACATATGGTTCTGCACCTTAGATGTGCCCTGTATGGCTTAAAACAAGCCTGACTCGCCTGATAGGAGACTCTAAATGAGTCCATGAAAGATCTTGGCTTTGATCGATTGAAATCAGATGCTGGACTATTCCTCTATCAGAGAAAAGGCACAGTTGTCACTGTCATCTATGTTGATAATGCCATGTTCTGTGGTCCCTCAAAAGCCATAGTCAATAAGATTAAAGGCTTATTCATGAAGAAATGAGAATGCAGGGACCTAGGTCCTGCCAAGGAATTCTTGCATGTGAAAATCTGACAATCAGGACATAGTATCTTAATTGATCAATGCAATTACCTCCTGAAAGTCATTGAACAACGTGGAATGATTAACTCCCAACCTGCTCCCACCCCATTGCCCAAGAGATATTATCCTCTCTCAAACACAGGTCTGGTTGACCTGGAACTCAGATCTATGTACCAAATGGTAATTGGATTGCTCCTATACCTTGCTTTAGGTACTAGACCAGATATAGCTTATGCTGTAACTGCCCTGGCCAAGCAAAGTGCCAACCCTAGCCAAAAGCACCTTAACAAAGCTAGATATATTTTCCAATACCTTAATAGGACACAGCACTACACTTTAGTCTTTGATGGTGCTTCTCAAGCAGGTTTAATTGGCCATGCTGATGCTGATTGGGGATCTGACCCTAACACTTGTCGCTCTCAGACTGGTTGGGTGGTAAAGTTGGCAAATGCCTCCTTCTCCTAGAAAATCCATCAGCAAGAACATGTCACATATTCCTCAACTGAGGCTGAATACAATTAGTGTGGTTACGTTCTCTTCTGACCGAATTATGGTATGATTGAAACACCTCTGATCTCTAGTCAAGCCTTAGATAAGGCTGATAGTGGAGATCTATGGAGAGGGGGCCAATATGGAGTGA
>JBBPJT010000987.1:0-12550 GCA_038088895.1 Xerocomus potaroensis
AGGGTGTCTGCTGCTGCTGCTGTTTCTGTGGCTTCGCAGGGAGCATGTTCGAGGACCATCGCTGTTGCTGTGAAAAGTCCATGAGGGGGAGAACGACTGAACTTTGGGATTGGTATGCCCTGCCTCTTGTAGGACGAGGGGTGTCGCTGGATCTGGCACTGCCCTGCTGGACGCGTGCAGCTTTCCTTCCTTTTGCTGGCTCCTCGCAGGCCTCACAGCTTGGTCTCCAACGTAATAACTCGTCACAGCATCCCAAATTCGCCGTCCTCATATCCCGTGATCTTCATGTCTAAAGCTTCGCGTTGTCCATACAACGCCACTGCAACGCACCCGTCGTCCTTATCATCTACCCCATGCCATCAAAACGTGCTCTCTTCCTCTTGTTCCAGTCCCCAGCTCTCTTCATCCCACTTACCCGCATGACGCCATCCCCATACTCACCCGACACCATTTCAGGTCCCTGAAACGCCGCTGCATTGTCTACACGAGTACCAGCAACAATAAGCTCGTGCTCTCTGCACCACGCCCCCTCCCACCACCAAACCACATTGACGTGCACCATTCATGCGATCGACGACCATCTACTTCCCACTTTCCCTCTATCTCACGTCTATCTTCGCTGTCTCTATCCTACCTCCTCTTGCCTCAAGCAAACCCATCCCCGCCCGCGTCCGCAGATCCATATCCATATCCTTCTGCACACAGACGCAAACTGCAAACCTGCCCGAAATCACATCGAGTAACACCTTCACCGAAAGCGTGGGCAACACCCCCTCCGTTCTTCTAAATCCGTCCAGTCCCCTCCCCTCCCTAATCGTTCCACTTTTTCTCTCCCAATGACATCAGCATGCTCTCTTTTGGCTAGATGCATTGTGACCTGGCCGAAGAAAGGTCCCGCCAATTTGAAGCGAGTGACCCACCCGTGGACCCAATTTCACATCCCTCGTGGCGTAGCGCCGGCGTACCATTGAATCTATCTCTTGTCGGCGATCACCACACGCACGCTCAGCGCAAGGTTGCTCGATGGTCGCGTCTGATCTGGTCTCATGTATTCCGTGTCCGCCCGCGGCCACGAATGAGCAATCAATTTTCGGGTAGCCATTCGCAGTTGACCGCACCGCAGAGTGCTGGGAATCCCTCCCGGCGCCCTCATCGATCGATTTTACCATCTCTCATTACCTCAGGTCGAGAGACAGGACATCCCGGGCCGTGTGTCCACGACCCCGCGCAAACACGCGGACAATAATACGTACCACAGGCACACATTTACTACGACACGATCGGACGGATCGTAACTCTGACATTCGAACCCATTGGCGGCACACGACAAATTAAACTCTCGGAACGCAGCTACAGCCATCGTAAATAATACCCGAGTGGACAAGTGTTGACCCGTTTAGTGAGGAAACAGCATGCTATACATAAATGACCTGTCCCTAGACTTGGGACCCTGGGGAAGCGATGATGGACTTGTAGCCCCACTCCATAATATGCTCACACACGTGTCTAGTCCAAGACCTGCTCTAGAAGTACTTCTGAGCATAGCCTCTTCGGCCGATTATGATTCGTATTCACCCTACTCGCCCCGAATGATGTACAGCAATATAGACTACAGGATTATCATACCGATGGCTGGCCTCTTCTGATATCTGTCATGCGGCGCCGAAATAGAAAATCTCCAGTTTCCAAACGGATGCACAATTCGCAAGAAGCTGGCGATGATGGCAATCGTATGGGGGTTGGTGGTGTAGTCCTTGTAGCAAAGGGTCCAAGCCGTGACGTGATTCGGCTGGAGGTCAATCCGCCGATCTACCAGCGTCTCCTCTTCCTATGTATCCTTTTTTGCGTCACATTTAGGGCCTCTCTCGACCCTTGTCCACGTTCTCTCTCTCTCTGCTTCTCTTTCTCTCGGTCTTTTGTTGGTCCACCAATCATCGATCATCTGCGAGGCACCCTGCATCATGCGCCCTTCGTGTCCCTGGGTTCAAACCAGTGACGTGACCTGCTATTTTATCCCCATCTGCTCCTATCTTGTTCAACCGGATCTATTCCGTCCTCTCCAGCCGTCGAGGAGGTCTAACTCGACTGCGGGACCACGCGTTTATCGCATGGGATTCTGCTCGCAAAGGGGAGAACTACGTTATGCTTTGCTAGGACGGCGAGGCAAGCACTCGAGGATCCGTAAGAGATTACATGTGCGGTATATATGCTAACTATCCATCAATGCATATCCGTGCATATCGTATCTTAGTGACAACACACGGCGTCATCAAGGGCCGTGTGCATCAACATCGACGTAACGGAAAAAGGTGAAGGGGGAAAGAGAGACAATATCACCAATATAGGTCGATTGATGCCACACGACAGGTCTGTTGGTCAAACAGTTCTGCGTTGAGCACTCTCCGCATCACATGTGGAGACGCAGGGATCCGTCCATCGAATCGACGAGCCCGCGCCAGACACCAGACTCACCTCTCGTTCTACCGCCGAGGCTTCGTTCAGCGTCGCGCGCTGTGCTGTGCGTTCTGCCAGCTCGAGTGTCGTCGTAGCATCGGACGACTCCGCCCCATAGTCCATCGCTGCAAGCTCTCGTTCTACCACCCGGCTCACGTCTCTCGTCGTCCAAGGTTGCGTTTTCAGCCCTCGAAGGTTGAGTATAAGCCGTTGTCCAGCGATAGACTGTATTGGAATGGAAAATCTGCGGCATGACAGGGTCCTTTAGCGATGGTGTCATAACAGTTGGATTGTCTACCCACAGAAGCTCCAAAAAGTCCCTTGGATCCTTTTTCCGATCGTGAACAATCGGGAAACGCATTACAAAGGTGGATGAACAGGGCTTACTTGACGAAATACCAACCTATCGCACGTGAGTGATGCACGAATGACCCACATATGGACTGACCAGCATATCAGCGCAAAAGTGCTGTTGAACATGCTCGCCTGCGACGCGTGTTCACCACATTAGTTTGGTGTTTTATGCTCGTCGTTGATGTGGGCAAGGCTTACAGCATAAAACAAAAAGGCTGGAGATGAAGTGAGGGAACATCCAGTCAATGGCGCTCTACCAACAAACCAACATGACTTACCATCGCGTACCAGAAGACGAGCTAGTGGCGAGCGACGTGCACTTGGAAACCCCTGAAGGGATCTGCGGAGCCCTTGATATGCTACCAATAACACGACACTGTCAACCACCAGTCTATATTGTACATGAGTTCCGTGCCAGAGCAACGAGTCTTGGGGATTGCCTACATTAAAACCCATAACAACCACTGTGAGCGAGTGAAGACATGTCAGGTGTCTTGGTGTATATGACATTAGAACTGACACTAACAGTGTATGCTATTCGGATTCCCAGGACGCTGCGGTCAGACAATGGCGGTGTATATGAACAAAGGCACATTACAGGGAACCACCGCCAGGCAAATACCGTCGACTGGTTGAAGCGCTGAACCTAAATCGTCATGAGTGGCTCAAGGTCGTGATCGGGTGTTGCTAGTCCTGTCAACTCACCATAACCAATCTTCCACAAGTAAGACGAAACTCCAATCACCACAAACAAATAGAGCACATATATCGTCACCAAAATGATCATCACAGTATATGTACAACCCCAAACAGCCCAAGCGCGCATAATCACGATGACTGTGCTTGACATTTTCACCTTTAAAATGACTTACTGTGGGGATTAGCGAACGAACGAGGACTTACGCCGGATAGATTCTCCAGAGAACAGCATGAAGGCTGAACAGTAAATAAAGTAACTGACGCAAAACTGATTGGCGATGTAGCATGAGTTCAGAAACAAAAACGTTCTGGGGGCCCGACGATGAAGCGGAAACAGAACACATACCGGTTGTGATCCGTGGCTGAGAACACCCATTTCCTCAACCAAAATCACTACCTCCCCAAACAAGTTGATATAGCGGTTTAGCAGGAAGCCAACTTTGACAGACGTCCAGGGGGCTTTCCAGATGTACTCGACCTGTCGATGCCTCGTGTTAGCCTCGAGTCGCACTGCACGAGGGAACGTACCTCGAGTGAAAGCGTGAGGAAATAATCATATAAGAGCAACGTACCGCCTGAGAATGCGACATACCTGATAACCAAGTCAAGTCAGACATGCTAACAGGGCCTCCATCTCGTACTCACTTTTGAGTGGACACCAATGAGTTCATTGGCGAACTCGAGTGGTATGCAGATCGCAGCAGATCGCGACCAAGCACCGGCTGGCAGCGAGACAATTACAAATATGCCAGTGGAAGGAAACGCGCACGAGAAACGCTTGATTGCGCGGCGTGTCCCTTCAGCCCACCTTTTTAGCACCCCCATAGCACCTTCTATACTAGTCCCAAATCAACGGAACATTACATTCTCCGTTGGTACTTACCTAGCAACTATGTAAAAGTGTTTCAGCCGTAACTATGTGGACCCGGCCTACGTTAGCTGGATGAGTGTGTCCCGTAAGACTGGTGTAAACTTTGCATGCCTGACCCTCGTAACTATACTATGACCTTATTCGTGTTAAAATGTCCTTAAATTGGCGTAAAAATGCCTCATATGTATGTTTAGCCCCAATTCCCACACGCCAAATCCGTTTTCCCAGACAAATTTTTCGGAATATAACATCCTGAAACGCGAGCGCACCCGACGGCGAGGGCGAAGCCGTATAAACCATTCAGATCGATGAAGTGTCGCTGCCAGCTCATATGCACGAATGGGACAGGCCTGGTTCATTACCAAGCCAAGGCCAAGCGATGAATTAACAAGTCCGATTGTTTTGGCGCTGGCGCGGACGTCCGTTCGTATTGATACGTATCACGCCGTCCTGATTGATCCTGTGAGGGGTATGGGTCTGCAATGAAAACGAGGGTCTCCGATCAGCGGTGGCCGTACAGTCGGTCCCCGCAGTAAGTGAAAAAGCGGCAACCTGGGCCCTGGGACATGTCCCCCTCTGCTTTCCTAGCGGCCCCGTTCGGGCCTTGCACCATGTGTTGGCCATTTAGGGTATGTACAGTACCCCACGGCAAGGAAAGCGCATTCCCGAACCTTGAGCTTGAACATCCTGCACAAACATGGATCTACTCCATATAGTTTTCTTGAGTGTTATTGGGCAAGAACCCTGGCTAGTACTTTCTGGATGAACGGTAGCTTTTTCCCGTCGAGTCGGTGCGGGTACAGTCCTGGTGCGAGTCACCAAGCCCCGTATGGGAGGAAAATACTGTGCCGGCTGTTGCGCCAAGCCGTGTGTCCTTCCTCACCGGGCATGGCGTTCTTATCTTTGGGTCATCACGGAGACCTTTAGTTTAGGTTAAAGTCGGCACCTGTTAATTCGTTTGTAATGTTCTTCATACAGGCTTTGGGCGCATGCGAACAATGTGGGTGATCTGATGAACGATCGAGCCTCCTGATGGACCGGCGACGAGCTCTTGGGCGCAGTCACTTTGCATCAGTAAGGTGCGATCTCATATAGCCTGCCCAACTTGTCCCTTTTTTCATCATTCATCTCCGTAGGGCAAGCGATCACATAAGCGGAGGTCCGTTTATGGCATCTGATTTCTAAGACGATGATCAGACCAACTGCAGAAGATGGTGAGGGAGAGCTTCTGGATCTACTAGGATACGACGAACGTCTACAAGTTGGTACAACGCTGTCATGGCGCTCCCGAGACCATATAACGTACCCATAAAGCGTTGTTATCCCATACACACACACGACCTAGCGCTTGGGTGAGCTCAAAGTTCCTTCGAGACTCTCTCAGAGGCATACTGGTTTCGAACATGGCATGCCATTACCCGGGCGCGTATTGGGTATGCTCATTGTCCAGTCGCCGGAATTCCGCCCCTTGGCGCTCTCAACTCGACCAGGTCCCACGATTGCTCAAGGAAATCTATTTCTGCCATTTGCCGATCTATCTCTCGGTTCCAATCGCTGGTCGCTGGTCGCATTCGAAGTCCTCGAAGGTTAAGCACAAGGCGTTGCCCTGTAATTGATACAAGAGGGAATGAAAACCTACGGGTAACGTGGTCGTTACGAAAAGTGTCGACAAAACATTGTAATTTGCTCACAGCAATTGGAGAACGTTTCCTGGTTGCTTTCAAAAAAACGGAACATTGGTCTCCTGATGGGGTGGCCTCAAATGATATTCGGTACACTCACCTGACGGTAGGCGGTCCTAAACGTATTTCCCAAGTCAAGGACAGATTGACGGGATACTGGATGAGTCGACGCACCAACACATAATGGAGAATACTCCATTAAATAGACTTGCCTAGGAAGAGATGAGACTGAGGTTATAAAAACTCTGAAATGTTTACAAAATAAAAAAGAAGAGCTGGGAGACTCGGGTGAATTTCTGGTTAAACAAAGGACTGCAATCGACATACCATCTCGCACGAGAAGACGGATCAATGGCGATGGAGGAGAACCAGGAGAGTTCCTGGTGAGCTTCAGAAGACTATAGCATACCATAGCCAAAGTGAAGCCATCGAGCGATAGTCTAGTCCACAAATGAGATTTTGAGTTCATCGGTTTTGGCCATGTTCACTTACGTAGGGAAAGAAAATTTCCACTGTAGAGGATAATGTTAATTAGTGTGTTCTTTGTTGTAAGCAAAAGACTTACGGAGGCAGCTACAAGATTATTGTGATGTAAATCATCAATAGCTCAAGAGGGTCAAGAAATGTTCGTGACATACGTGAAATCGAGCCGTGGCAGAGACCAAGTTCGCCTAAGTATTGGAACTTTGAAGCTGCAAAAGACAATGTTTCAGCTTGCTCGCAACACGCACCGTACTACTTACAATACGTGTACTTCGTTCCAAAGGCTACCATCACAATGACAGCCATGATATAAAAAAGGTAAAATGTGAGCAGAAAAACTCCAACGCGATGGTTGCATCCCCAGATCGCCCAAGCCCGGATTAAGACCAAGACTAACTCACTGGATTGTAAACAACAATGATTTGGGTGTGTGTCGGTATACTCACTGCGGACGGATTCCCCCGAAAACACAACAAACAAGGCGCAGAACATCCAAAATGCTGTACAGTACTGGTGTATAAATGAGTTTGAGCTGCAGTACACGGTAGAGAGATGGGAAATACACGTTGAGAACCATGGGATAGGTAGCTGATCTCCTCCAGCAAGATATATATCTGGCCGATCAAATTACCATACCGATTGAGAAGGAACACCGTCTTGACGATAGTCCACGGGGCATTCCAAATGTATTCCACCTGTCGAAAGAATTCGTTTAAATGGTTGGGCAAACTAGGACTTGGGCATACCTCGAGTGAAAGCGTGATGACATAGTCATAGATGAGTAGTGAACACCCTGTAAAGGCAAAGAGCCTTCACTAATGAAGAGTAGACGCATGTGTCCCAGAGTAGTGCCTACTTGCGAATGAATACCTGGCCCAAGACTACGGACGGCACGGGCATAATTGAAGGACGTCGAGCGTATGGAATTAATTAGCTGCAAGTACGAGACAGTGAAAATGGCGGGTCGACAGAGCGCAGGGCAGATACGAACCACTATATAATCAGACTAGTGCGCGTCAATCAAAAATCCCTGAAAACTGAAGCTTTAAGGGCAGATTCATTGCCGAGTGAATGGCCGCAGCATCCGACTTTGGTTGACTTCATTGGGGGCGGCTGATCGGGATTCGGTAAACGAGTTCTATGTACCAGGGTCTTGAAGGGACCATTCAGTAGGTCCCAATGACAGTTACATATGTAACGCCCGTAAGTTCGCAAAGACATCAACCACATGAAAGTGGTGCCTTGGGAGCCAGAGCTACCCTAACAACGATTTCGGCGGTTATAGTACACCCTGGCAATTGGACTGGCACTGGCGCCTACTTCAAGTTGAGGTTTCGAGTCCTAGTGAGGAGTGCCAACGCTACCAATGATATTGTATGGTAGATGACGGCGATCTAGAAAATCTGCGGGATTACTGCCGATTCAATTCAAAGTGTACGTTTTCTAAATTACCCGCCCCAAGGAAGTTGAAAATGAAAAACGTTCCGTATGACTCAACCTGACCGGCACGTAACATGGACTAGAACGGGCCAAGTGTGCGTGTGCACCATGGACATCAGCACAACGCCTCAAAGCTAGATCCAGCATCCATTTTCAGAACAGATTGATCCGTTCTACGCATTCCGCTCAGAGTGCTACTGGGTGCAGCTCACTCGGCTTGTTGGTCTCGTCACCAACATTGTCCGTTTCTCGCATGTCCCGCTTAAGAGCACCTCCACCTCTCTCTTCGCATCTACGATTCGAATGGAGATCAACCATCTGAATCACCCCGCTACTTGTTCGATCCCATGGGTGCCCGGATTGGCGGTGCCACTGCCCGCCATGCGCCACAGCCATTTCTCTGTTTATTATCGGTTCGAGGTGGTGTGCCGACTCCGGTTGCGATCGGAATCGTCGGAGGTTGAGTATGAGTCGTTGTCCAGTGACAGAAGTAACGGGACATGATATCCTGCAGTCCACATCAGAGTAGTAAAGATGAATTGCGCATCTGGACGAATTTGCTTACAGCAGCGCCATAACGTTCCTTGGATCCTGTTCGAGTTATCGTCAGTATGAGCCGTATACAACATGGATAACAGGGGGAATGGTATATAATTCCCACCAGATTGAAAACGCCCCTGACAGTGGTGACTCAATAAAAAGATGACTTGTCATGTCGAGCGGAACATACCAGGATATCATGCCGAGCACAACATTGAACAATGTTGCCTGCACGCACGTCAGATTAGCGTCCCAGAGCCAGAGAACCAACGTGAGGCCATACGAAGTAGAACAAAAAGGCTGAGAGATTGGTAAGAACAACAAGAATAGATTATGGTTCAGAATTTCCGTACTGTCCCGTATAAGAAGACTGATTAATCGTGATGGGCGCATTCCATGACACCCTTTGGTGAGCCGATAAAGATTATGAGAGACGATGACCAGTATAATGCCATCAAAAAAGAGTCTGTTCCACGCTTGAGAGGTGTATGTTGTGCTTATCCGTGATTCACCCACAGTATAAACCAAATCTTCCACTAAAGAACTCGGTATCAGTCCTCGATGACAAGTGGAGGACAATGAAACCTACAATTTGGGCTACAATTGATCGTGAGATTGGGGTGATACAATGAGATGGTTGACATACGTGGAATTGGTGTAAAGCATACGCCAGCTTGACTTAGGTATTGGAAATAGGCTACTAAAGATTCATGATCTATCGATGAAAATGCAGGAGGAGATACTCACGATGAGCTCTACTTAACAAGTAGTTTAGCAATATAAGCATGCCCAGTGCATAAAGAAGATAAAAAATCTTCAACACAAGCGCAAGGCTGCGACTGCACCTCAGGATTGCACATGCACGCATCACGACCAGAACTATTTGAGCGGTGAAAGAGAAAGCATTCCAAGTCGTAGGAGCAGACTCACGACGGGCAGATTCACCTGAAAAGACAGCAAAGACAGAGCAGTACATTTGGAAGGCGATACAAAACTGACATGTAATTGAGCCCGACAGGTGAAAAGTACGGGAAAAGATATACTTTTTGTGAGCCATGACTCAGGATGCCTATCTCCTCCAGCGTAATGACTGTTTGTCCGAACAAATTCCCATAACGGTTAACCAGAAAAAGTACTTTGACGAGCGTCCACGGTGCATTCCAGACATATGCCACCTTTTAGTGTCTTGAACAAACCTTTCCCGAGTTATTGTAGGAGGATTACCTCCATAGAGAATGTGAGTAGATAATCATAAACAAGGAGTGTATTCCCTGCAAAGGCACATATCCTTTATCGAAAGAGTCAAGCGAATGATGTGTGAACATGATAAACACTCACTTGCGAACGAATAGTTGACCCATAAGTTCCGACGGTACCGACATGGCTGGAGACGAAACTGCGGGAAGGACTGAGTGTCGAATCCTTAAAACAAGGGGTGTAAGGAACCAGACGTCCCCCTTGTCCGTCGCTAAGCTAGTCTACGATTTACGGCGTCACTGGTGAGTCAACCGCGTGTTTAGCTTGTGTCATCATGTCACAAGACGGAGTGTATACTTTTGAAAAATCCAGGTTTGTCTGCGAGCCCCCGCCTAGGAATGACCAAGTCCCTCTGACTTCTTGGAGGTATTGCGTTCATGGATTGCGTATACGCCCAAGGCGGAGTATGTAATGTCCGTGCTGACACCCGGATGAAAAACGGAGCAGCCACAGGTTGGCGGCCTGAACTGTTTGGTGATCCCATCCTAGCAGGCCTCCACTGCGATTCTTGTAAAGTGAACCAGTACCTCCACTCGCAACCTGGATGAATCCGGAACGTCAAACCTTATCACACGTGGTATTATTTCAATAACCTACGCGGGCAGAATTTGCTTTCTACTGAATCAAGGGAAAGAAGGTTGTGACAATATGATGTGCGAGCCCGTTTTATTGCTATATGGCCTTTGACGCCTCTGTGTCTACTGTAACATTATCGTTTAGATTGTTTAGACCACTCGTGGGGGAAAATCCAATTACTGTTCAGTATGTGGATATCACGTTGCGGATGACCACTGCTATAACAACCACCTATGTCAAGCTGAAACAGGTATATATGCTAAAAGCTCACCTTCCCCGAGAGCTTTCTAGGCAGAAAAATACTTTTGGATAAGGCGAGTATGTTTGTCTGGGCATAACAATTTGGTAGTGACATGTTTCATGATCATATGACATGACCAGTCGACCACGTGCGATCGAGGATAGTGCGGAGTTGGTCTGGCGTGGGTGGTCTTGACTCGGTAACCTCGAGGTTAAACTCGAGCGGACATAAAAAGAGTTGCGTGGTGAAGCTTTTCTCTCGTGCGCCATTTCATTGCTCCGGTTTGCACATTTCCGCTTCAATGTATGGCTTAATGCATGCCAAGGTAAAAGGCAAGGACACAATCTAATAAACAACAGCCTGCCACGAGTGAGGGTAAAGATGGGAGAGGGGAAGTGGACGGACGGACAGGCTTCTCGTTAACAGGGTGAGTAAAATACGGCTGGGAACTAGGAAGAATGGGTGAGCGAGCGGGTAGGCCGGTTTGAGCGTGGTGAAGTCGGGAATGAGGACAAATAGTCAATGGATTGTGAACATTGTGAACATAGGCCTTGCGGCGTGAACGGGTATGGCGTCCGGAATGCACAATAATTAACGCCACTTTTATGTGGCAACGCGCTACTTTCCTTCATAGTGCGCACTTCTTCCTATACTCTAACTTGGGATGCACAGCACAAAAATCATGAAACCATTATAATTGAACGTTAGGTCAGTTCGCTAAAGTAATGGAATCATAGTGCAGATGTTGAGTATCATGTATGTGTGATATCATCAAAGCTCGTATGCACAACATGAATCATTAAGGGCAGAAAGTGACTGACAATGGTTGATGTGAGAGTAAATGGGGGAATGGACACTGGACAAGGGATTAGGTGGAGTAATGGAAAGGTGGTGTGAAGGTGTTTGACCAAAGCTGAAACCCTATGCCCATGGATCATGCCCAGTGAAAATTGGTTATGACCAGGTATGACCGGATATGACTAAATGTGACCGAGTAGACAGATAATATTTTATAATACAGTATCACAGTATCACATTCTTCCTTTGAAAGTGTACACTATTCATATTTGCAAAGTCATGGGGCATGACCTAGTGTGATGAGATATTATTTATTCATAAACTCTCATTTCAAGTGATATCTTGTCATATGCCCCATGGCGAAATGCCTTTGACCTCCATTGTGATCGCATCTGACAAGATATGACAAGATATTATATACTCATATCTTATCATATCTGGTCTTGTCTCTCATCTCATGCATTTGTATTTTTGGGTTTTGTACTAGAAATAGCCTAATACACTAACAAAGCAATAGCATAGCATAGTGATAGCAAAAGCAGGCATGGTGAATATTGTGCAAGCAGTGGGAATAAGTGGGAGAGTGGGAAAAAGTGAACAGTGGGGAAAAGTGGGAGAGCAGGGGTGCTAGTATAATATTCCATGATAGGTGTCTTTGGTCCAGGCATTCCTTTCAATCTAGGAAACAAACTATTTAGTCTGAAAACTGGATATAAATGACCATGTACCAATTCTTTTGCTCCTTTCTTATATGACTGTAAATGTAGTGAGTTAACATGTTGGACAGCAAAGATATTGTGTACCACATACCTTCATCTGTTCCTTGCCAAGGGATATAGTTGGGTGATAGAGTTTGGGGGGAGAAAAGTTAGATGAAAGATAGAATTCCTTTCAACTCATACTTTTATAATCTGGCTGGTTGGAGATTCAAATAAGGCCATGGGGATCTGTTGAGTTGGATGACAATGTATTGTCACATGATAATGTGATACAGCACATAACATCATAAGGGTGCTGGCAGTGTCAATACCCATGCATCATACCTTACATCACCATTACATGAGAGGGAAAGTATCATATTTGATCATATAAATTTATATTATTTAGATTATATCATATATAGTCACATACAGCATAACCAGTTTTCACTAGGAA
>JBBPJT010000988.1:0-12540 GCA_038088895.1 Xerocomus potaroensis
CGTTAAACTGTTTCCTCCCCGCGCCGTTGATCATCTATCGCACGATGTAAACTTGGCCATCCCGACCTCTTCCCCGGACAATCCCCTGGTGGGACTCCGCTTGGTTCTCCTCCGCCGGGCCTCTTTGTTGAGGCGCCACTCTTTCCGCGTCCCCGGATCACTGCGGTGGTCTGTTCTTTCCGTCGGGCGACCTTGCCGTTGGTCGTCTTCTTCTCCTCGTCCCCGCCCCCGTGCCGTCTTTTACCTGAATTTTTTTTCGGGGGGCTTCTTTCTTCCGCCTTTCTCTTTCGCCGCCCACCCCCGCCTTGTTCTGGTGTTTTTGGGGGGTGTTTGGTTGGTCGTCGGCAGGTGCCTCCGTTTTTGATTTTTGTCGAAGGTAGTGTATATGGGAATATAAGGATGGATACGCAGTACTGTGCCCTAACGGGCACCATCCTTAAAGATCTTCCTTCTGGTACTTCCCCTAAAGTCGTCGATAGCATGCTGGTCTCCCCTCCTAGCACGTAATCAGGAATGGAGTGGACCAGATGCTCGGCAGCGATGTGCCGATAGATTTTTCCTCCCCGCTACCTCCCTGCCACACCTCCACTTTTTCTTTTTCTTTAGACCGTTTTTGTGGGTTGTCTGCTCCCACCGCGACAAAAGCATGATTGGATGGATTCCGTGCTTCGCCTATGCACCTCCATCATGTCTGGATCACACGCTTCCCTTTTTCTTTCAGTACAACCCGTTCAGCGTTACCTGATCCATCCCCTCATTATCCCGAAGGACTTATCTGAACCGCTCGTCTATAACAATATCGGCTCATCCGTTTTCGTCGACCGTCGGCCGCCGCCGTTCAGGATACTCCCTCCTTCCTCTCGTTCCTCGATCTCTCCCTCATACGACCTCTTCCTCGTCTTCCTTTGGATTCGCAGCCGGATCTGCTGCATGGAACTTCGTCTTTTCCTTCCTGTTGTTTCACCCCGTCAATAGACTTGAAAGAAAGTTTTGAGTCGGGTGACTCAAAGGTTAAATCGGAGCTTTTGTTACGATTTGTTCCAAATCTAAGGATATAAGAACTATAAGTGAAGACACCGTCGTCTCTCCTTTCACTCCCACCTATAGATCTCTCTGTCTGTTTAGTCGCCTATACTAGTGTCAGACCGTTATGTTAGATCCTAGCCAGGTCGGATCGTGATCCGCTGGCCGATACCTCTTTGATATCGGATCGTCATCCGATATCTGTTATGCTTACGTGTCGGTGCACGTTGCCTGACAATGGACTTCCTTCTTGATCGGGCGTACCCTTGACCCCGATCTATTCTTATGTAGTTTTCCCACACGGCGAGTAGCGCCGTGCTTCTATTGTCCTCATGGCTTACTTCTTATCCCCATGAGGTGTGCTTCGTGCTTCCTAGGGCTTAGGGCTTCCCTTGGGTATAGGGTTGTTCCTTATTTAGCGTATTAGGTAACTTGGTCTGTGCGCGACCCTAGTCGGTATATATAGGGTAGTACTTAGTCTAGCTGAACCCTAAGTTCAGCTTTAACTTCGGTCCCTTGCTTGTACCTTGCCTAGCATAGGCATTATCAATCCATGTCCCTTCTTCCTTGTCCAACCCCTTTGGTCTGATTCCAGCCAGAAGTGCTCTTCAAGATCAGGGTGTTGTGTTGAGTAGTTGGCCTGCAGGCAGGTGCAGGTAAAACCGTAACACTATCTCGCCGAAGGATGGCTGATCATCTATATGGACGACATCCTCATCCACTCGTCTGATCTTTCCGTTCACCACGACCGCACCAGAAAAGTCCTTCATCGTCTAAGGGAACACAACCTCTATTTGAAATTATCCAAGTGCACTTTTGACGCGTCGCAGGTGGAATATCTGGGGATGATTATAGCACACAATAAACTACAAATGGACCCGGTAAAAGTATCGGCAATCACAAACTGGGTCCCCCCTCACTCTCTGAAAGGAGTTCGATCCTTCTTAGGATTCTGCAACTTCTACTGTCGTTTCATCCCCAGTTTTGCCACAATTGCTGCTCCCCTTCATCAACTGACAAAAAAGGATCACCCCTGGTCTTGGTCCCCTACATGCGATGCCGCCTTTCGCAAACTCAAGTCCATCTTCATATCAGCACCCGTCCTCTCTCTCCCTGATCTACAACAACCCTTTGTCGTCATGACCGACGCCTCCTTATTAGCTTCCAGTGGCGTTCTGATGCAACGTGACTCCAACAGCGACCTTCACCCCTGCAGCTACCTCTCTCGCACCTTCTCTCCCGCCGAACGAAATTATGATATTTATGATCGGGAACTCCTCGCCGTTATTCACGCCTTAGCGGAATGGCGTCATTATCTTCAGGGCACTGGTTTCCCCGTTATGGTCCTCACCGACCACAAAAACCTATCCTACTTTCGCCAACCGCATCGTCTCTCTCGCCGGCAGGCTCGCTGGATGCTCTTTCTTCAGGATTTCGACCTCCAATTTTCCGTTCAGCCGGGCACCACCATGGGTCCCGCCGATGCTCTTTCTCGTTCCGTCGCCCCTGACATCTCTGCCGACAACACAGATGTTACTATCCTACCGGACGATCTCTTTATTTCTCTTATCGACACTGCTTTACTCGATAAAATTCACCATTCCTCCCGTTCCGACCCCCTCGTTCTTTCCGCCCTTGACCGTATGCGTGAAAACTCCCCTCTTTTCCCTCGTTCCTCTCGATCCGATTGGTCATTCCACGACAGATGTCTTTACTATCGCCATCATCTTTACGTCCCTCCCACCGCCCGCCACGATCTAGTCGCCTCCCTTCATTCGTCCCTTGTGGGCGGGCATGGGGGTATCTTTCGCACCACTGCCCTCCTCCAACGTGATTACTGGTGGCCGGGTTTATCCTCCTTTGTCCGCCGCTTCGTCCTCGGTTGTGCTCTCTGCCAATCGAGTAAGGTTAATACTCATCCTGTCGTCCCCCCCCTCTCCCCTCTCTCTTCCATCGCCACTCGTCCTTTCCAACAGATCTCTGTTGACCTTGTCTCTGGCTTTCCCCCTGTGGTGGACGTGGATTCTGTTCTGGTCGTGGTCGACCATGGCCTTAGTAAGGGGGTCTTTTTCATCCCTTGCTCCAAATCCGTCGATGCCACAACAATCGCCCACCTCTTCTACACTCACGTGTTCCCTCATGTCGGTTTATACGACCGCATCATATCCGATCGTGGCCCACAATTCGCTTCGGCTTTCGCTCGCGAATTAGCCTGCCTACTCCAATACGATGTAGCTCTATCCTCTGCATACCACCCTCAAACCGATGGAGAAACAGAAAGAGTAAACCAAGAGTTGGAAACGTATCTTCGCCTGTTTTGCCAAGACCAACCCTCCAAATGGGTGGATCTTCTTCCGATGGCCCAGTTCACCCACAATTCCTCTGTTCATTCCGTTACCAAACAAACACCCTTTTCCCTTCTCCTCGGGTATGAACCTTGGGCGTATCCACCCCTCGGCAAAACATTTATCCCTGCACTAGCCAATCAACTGACCTGGCTTCATCAGGCCAGGAAAGAAGCACTCAGCACCCATGAATTGGCCCAACAATACATGAAACAACGGATAACGAAGCGATTCCGACCATGGAAGGTCGGCGATAAAGTGTGGCTAGATGCACGCAATCTCCACCGAAGTACTCCGTGGCGGAAATTAAATCCATTACGTGAAGGACCCTTTGAGATTACCAAAGTAATTTCCCCCGTGGCTTATCAATTACGTCTCCCAACCAAATGGAGAATCCACAACACGTTCCACGCTTCCCTTCTTTCATCTTATCGAGAAACTGCGGAACATGGGAAAAATGCCTTACGGCCCCCCTCTATCGTCGTCAACGGAGATGAAACATGGGAGGTTGAACGGATCTTGCAACACAAAGGGAACTTTTGCACGAGACGTTACCTGATCAAGTGGAAAGGGTATTCTCACGCAGAAAATACGTGGGAACCCGAACGAAATCTGGACGGAGCACGGGCCATCTTAAACGTGTATAAAAAAGGACATTCGTTGTAACCTCCCCATCATCATCCGACTATGCCTCCCACACGTAACACATCTCCTACTCCCCCGCCTTCCTACGCCTCACACCAAGTCCCGGCAATATTTCCCATTCACACCAACCTCTTGCCCCCCTTACCTCGTCGTCTCGTCTTCGCAGCAGTATTGCAAGACACCCCTTTATTTATGAGAGTCGTCGAATCCCCCCTCATTGACAGCACCATCTACGATGCGTGCATGCTCTTCCTCACCCTGTGTACTTTTCGACTTGTATTAAACGCCGCTACCCCCGCAGATCGCCTGTTACGAAATTGCCATAAAATGCCATATAATATGCTTACTAAGCTAATCTCGTCGCTATAAGATGAAGTCCCATACGTCCGATTAACGACTCGTACGACTAACGAAGACTAATGGAACCTGGTTGTATTCTCCAGGGAACCCTACTGCTATACAAGAGGCAGGTCGTGGTTGTATTCCCGGGTAGAACCCTGCCGTTACATGAAGTGTACACATACAACGTGAGCCTAATGGTAAAGCTAAGTTCATTTATCTTTTATCTTATCTTTGATCTTATCAGTGGATGTCACGTGATCTAATCTAAGTCACGCTCCACGTCACATGACCCTTCTTATTCAGACCTTCTATCTCCACGGGTCATGTGGAGGCTATACAGCCCTTTTAGGTAGTTGACTCATTTCGGATTCCTTTCGCCCCTATCAGCAAGGCTGTAGTATGACTCAGGAATCCTCTTCAGCCCCTAAGGGCTATTCTTACCTTCTAACTCCTGATGACTCAGTCGTTAGGCTTATCGGCCAATAGCGTTTATCACGCAGCTGCGCATTACACAGCCTATTTGAAATACATGCTGCGCATTACAAAGCCATGGAGCTCTCGTCCAATGGCAGTATCAGCTTATGCTGCGGATTGGTAAGGACCAATGCCTTAGCCAATAGCATTAGTCGCTCGCTGCTGCGCATGACTCAGCATGACTCACTCCATTTCAAATAACGCTCATTAGCCAATAGCATAACTTGCTCTTATCATTCGCTTACTCATGTACTAGTATATTATTAGTGTAGCCAATAGCGTAATACTCTCTTGTTGATTCAAACCTTGTATTAATGTAGCACTGCTTGGTCCGTGCGTAGATACTTGGAATATAAATACCCGAGGGTCTGAGCGACCAAGACTCCCCAGTCTTGTTCACTTTGAACCTTAAGGGTCTTTGACCTGGTTATACAAGGTGTGACTCCGTCCCCAGCTTAATCCCTGACTGTTGGACGACCTGCCGGCTTAACTACGTCCTGCCGGTACTTTTCCCTTCTCGTCCTCTAGCTTAACATTCGTCTAGCGGACTCTTTCTTGGGCTTAACCACTGCCCCAAGGACTCGGTATATTTTCACACTCACTCACTCGCCCCTTTACGACGGGCTCACTCGTTTTACGCCCACTACAGGCTGTGGCTGATATAGTCACAGAACTATTACTAACTCTTGAATTTTAGGTTGGTTGCACTCGTTCACTTTGGTGCCGCCAAGTTTCCACTTCGTTTCACCCATTCCTCAAGGGTTTCTGGGAGGGTGGCCATCGAGAGGATCATTTGACTGAGTTGGGGATCTAATCCTCCCGCGAAAGAATCTATTAACGAAAATTGATCTGTGATGCCGCTGCACGCGGCATGCAACTGGAAATCTGCAACAAAATTCTGGAAACCCTCCATGTGGTTGTGGACGTTTTGCTTCAACGCGAGAAGCTTTCGACGAGCTTCCTCTTTAAAGTTGAATGGATAGAAGGTTTTGTCGAAGTCCTTCATCATGAGCTCATATGTCTTCTCATCATCGGGAATCGTCTCATCATTGAGGCGATGGTACCATTTCTCTGCGAATGGAATTCCTCGTCCCTTCATCAACTTGCTGAGAGTGACGAGAATTTTCGGACCGTCAAAAACGTAGTGGGCAGGGTTCAGCTTGAAGTACGCTGCCATCACTTGTCCCCAATGGACAGCGTTCTTGGTTTCTCCAGAGAATGCATCCGGTAATCCTGCTTTGGATTCTGGGGGAATATGACTGGGAACGAAGGCTGGTGGTGCAGGGTCAACAGCGGGATCGTTCACGTTTACGTTCATGTTTGGGGGCTGAAGAGGAGTCGCTTCGGGGGAAGGGGATTGTGCTGGGGGGGATAGGACATTTTGATAGAGGTCACTGTCCTCGCTGGGGTTCGAGGTAGATGACTGGGAAGGAGAAGGGGGTGGAAAGTATCGAGGTGGAATGGTTGGAGCGTAGACAGCTCTCAACTAGTGAGAAGCTAGTTCTTTTGTTATGCGGACGTAGTGGCGGTAGGAGTGAAGCGACGAATAACCAGCTCTAGGAATCCCTAGTTGACTTCGGATCAACCTTAGAGATGACTCGGAAACTAGGAAACTACGTGGATTGCGTAGAACTAGCTTAGAGATACAAGTACATGGCGTTGGAGTATTTATACCAGCCTTAACGCGAACGGACCAAGCAGTGTAAAGCTAAATGGGGAACGTTGGGGTAGGGCTACAGGTATGGTGTGGGAAGAATGGGGACACGAGGCGGTCACTACGTGACGAGGCCTAGAAGGGAAATAACGTCTGGTAAAGTAGAAGAAAAGGGAAACGTGATGCTATGGTGGAAAAGGTGGGACATAAGGGCAACCGTAACAAAACCCCCGAGTTAAACCGAAAGTCACCGACTTTCATTCACAAACTATATAATCATAATCGTCGGGGAGGTCGGAGTGAAGAAGCGCTTCCTCCTCGTGAAGGTATTGAGCGCGCACACAACGTGGACAGAGTTCGCCCCATTCCATCGACCGGCATTCTTCACACCCATTCGGGCAACAACGATAAAGGGGACATGGGAGGCCCCAGTGCGATCCGGCACAGTAAGGACATGCGCTCGCCGGACAGTTAGCCAAGAGATGGCCAGGAGCGTATGCGTAACACGAGGGGCATTGATGGCGAGGGCACCAGATGCCCAGGTGCGTATCGACTTCGCCGCACCATTCGCACTTTGAGTGCCAGTCCTCATCGTGGGACGGAGCGGAAGAGGAGGCGTGGAGATTACTCATGGTATCCGGAGTGGACGGGCGTGGGGTAGGAGCCAGACGTGGTCACAGGTTATAGGCTGGGGAGGAGGGGAGGCCGTAAGGGACGAGGAGCGACTTTTTCTTCCCCTTTCCCTTCTTCTTTGTCCACTTCCCCGATGGGGTGGATGTTTGGGTGACGCGGGGAGCGGTGGGGGAGGGGGAAGGGCGATCTCGTGGAATCTCAGGGAGACAGGGTGGAGGGACGGGGAGAGGAGTCGAGGTCGGAGTGACGGGGGATGCTAGTGGAGGGGGAGGAGATGGATTTGGGGAAGAGAGGTATCCCCCGGGCATCTCGGGGGAGTACGTGGGACTCAGCTCCTCAGTAGCGACTTTAGGAGGATCGAGGGGAGTAATGGCAAGGGGTGGCAGGGGGTATGATGTGACCATGGTGATACGAACCAGCATCTCCTGTTGTCGCAGGTAGGAGAACCACGCGGACGGGTGCATTGCCACGAGGAAGGGGCGCACAATTGGGCCAATCAAATCGAAGGGGAGAGAATTAAGGACATAACCAAACCCTAGGCGGTATAAGAGGTCGAGGGTTTGGACACGAGCCTGTCCAAGACAGGTAACACCCTGTGCGGCTAAGGGAGGAGGTTGGTCAGTTGGGATAGATGCATTGAATACAAGGTGGAGAGTGGCAAGGGTATGGTACACCCCACACGCCTCTTCGACAGCTTGATCCATAACTTCCGACTCCATGGCACGGGCGAATAACGGTGCATCTTGTAGAACAGTAGAGAAGACGAGTTGACGGGCGATGGTTGGAAGGAAGTTAACACGGATGGGAAAGACAGAGGGGATCAGGTGACCGGAGGTGATTGGGCGCGGGGAGGAGTTCCGGGTTGCAGGCATGGTTGGAAGAATGTGGAGGAAGATGAGAACGATTAGAGGGATCGCTTTCGCTTATATTCTGCGAGGAGGGTCCGTGCACGCGTCAAGTTCCATTCCGGTGCCCAGGTATTTTCAGACCATGGGTAACCCTTCCATTTGATAAGGAAATGTCTTCGCACCTTCGTTCCTTTGTGGTTTAATATCCGCTCTACTTCCCATTCTTCATCTCCGCTGATGTCCAAAGGTGGAGGGCGTAGAGGGGATTTTCCAAACTCCGCAGTTTCATGATACAGCGATAGAAGGGAAGCGTGGAATACGTTATGAATCTTCCATTGTTGGGGGAGGCATAGTTGATATGCCACAGGGGAGACGACTTTGGTGATTTCAAAGGGTCCTTCTCGAAGAGGGTTTAATTTCCGCCAAGGGGAGCTACGTTTCAAATTCTTGGTTTCTAACCACACTCTATCGCTGGTCTTCCATGGACGGAACTTACTGCGTAGTTGTTCTTTCATCAATTGCTGGGCCATTTGATGAGCGAACGTTGCTTCATTTTGTGCTTTGTCCAATGTGGTAAGTCTTTCTGTTAAGGAAGGAAGGAAGGTTCTGCCGATAGGAGGGTAAGCCCGAGGTTCGTATCCTAAGATTAACAAAAATGGGGAGCATTTGGTGACGGAATGAACGGAGGAGTTGTGGACGAATTGGGCCATTGGGAGTAGGTCCACCCAAGTTTCCGGGTGGTCCTGGCAAAAGAGATGAAGGTAGGTTTCAACTTCCTGGTTTACACGTTCTGATTTGCCATCGGTCTGGGGGTGGTATGCCGTGGAGAGGGCAACGTCGTAATGTAAAAGGCAGGCTAACTCTCATGCGAATGTGGAGGCAAATTGGGGCCCGCAGTCTGAGATTAGTTTGTCGTGCAGGCCAACGTGAGGGAATATGCGAGAGAAGAAAAGCTGGGCTACTCCAGCGGCATTGATAGTTTTTGCGCAAGGGAGGAAAAAGACCCCCTTACTAAGCCCATGGTCGACCACGACCAAAATGGAATCATAGCCCGACGAAGGAGGGAAGCCGGAAATAAGGTCAACAGAGAGTTGCTGGAAGGGGCGCGAGGAGGAAGAGGAAAGGGGGGAAAGAGGGGGAACGGTGGGGTGTGTGTTAACTTTGCTGGACTGACACAAGGGACAGCCGAGAACGAAGCGGCGAACAAAGGTCAACAGGCCAGGCCACCAATAATCGCGCTGGAGGAGGGAAGTAGTGCAGAAGATACCCCCGTGGCCACCAGAGGGAGCGGAGTGGATTGAGGAGACAAGGGCATGGCGAGTGGCAGGAGGGACAAAGAGGCAGTGCTTAAAATAGAGGCAATCGCCCTCAAAGGACCAATCGGAAAGAGTTGAACGCGAAAAGAGGGGAAGACCGTGAGGAAGGAGAGCGCGGGCGGAGAGTACGAGGGGGTCGGTGGCAGAGGCCGAAGCGATAGTGCGGACCAAGGAGAGTGAAAGGCGGGCAATAAAGAGAGTGGCAGGGAGGAGGGTGACGTCGCAATTGTCGGCGGTGGTATCAATGGTTGCGGAGCGGGAAAGGGCGTCCGCCGGTCCCATGGCAGTTCTGGGACGAACAGAGAAGTGAAGGTCAAAATCCTGTAGGAAAAGCATCCAGCGAGCCTGATGACGAGAGAGTCGTTGGGGTTGACGGAAATAGGATAAATTCTTGTGGTCTGTTACAACGGTGACCGGATGACCCGTTCCTAACAGATAATGGCGCCATTCCGTCAGTGCGTGAATGACGGCCAAGAGTTCACGGTCGTAAATGTCGTAGTTATGTTCTTGGGGAGAGAGAGTCTTCGACAGGTAACCGCAAGGGTGTAAATCACCGTTTGAATCCGTTTGCATTAAGACTCCCCCGGTTGCCACCAGGGAGGTGTCGGTCATGACAACGAACGGGCGAGTGAGATCGGGGAGAACAAGGACAGGGGCCGAGAGGAAGATTTGTTTTAACTGGGTGAATGCTTGATCACACGCGGGTGACCAAACCCATGGTTGATCCTTGCACGTAAGTTGGTGAAGGGGGGCGGCTAGTTGGGAAAAGCCAGCGATGAACTTGCGGTAGAAATTGCAAAAGCCCAAGAAGGAACGAACTCCTTTGACCGATTGGGGGGGTGACCACTGCTGGATAGCAGTCAGTTTGGTGGGATCCATGGTTACGTGATTATGCGAAATCATCATCCCCAGATATTCTATTTCGGTTGTGTCAAATGTGCATTTCTCTAGCTTCAAATAGAGTGAATGTTGTCGGAGACGGGAAAGAATAAGACGGGTATGATGATGGTGGGTGGGTAGGTCGGAGGAATGGATAAGGATGTCGTCCATGTAGATTATTACCCATCCTTCCGCCAAATAGTCGTGGAAGATGTGGTTCATCATTGCCTGGAAGGTAGCGGGAGAATTACACAACCCGAAGAACATGACGGTTGGTTCAAATAAGCCGAACAGAGTGATGAATGCCGCTTTCCAACGATCGGCTGGTTTGATGAGGACATTGTTGTACCCCCATCATACATCAAACTTGGTAAACAGTTTGGATCCTTTGAGTTGATCCATAAGAGTCGAAATCAGGGGGAGTGGGTAGGCATTCTTTACGGTGTGTTCGTTGAGATACCTGTAGTCTTGACATGGACGAAGGTCACCCGTTTTCTTTTGTACGAAGAAGAACGGTGACGCTTGCGGAGATTTCGAGGGAACGATTCGCCCAGCGGCGAGGTTTTCTTCAAGGAATTTTCTGCAAGCTTCGTGTTCTTGTGGGGTCAGATGATAGATTTTTCCTACATGAGGGATAAAGTACGGTTTCAACGTGATAGCATGATTGAAGGAACGGGAGGGAGGAAGTTGTCCAGTCTTTGGCTGCCCGAAGACATCGGCAAAGGCTGAGAATTCATTCGGTAGGGGACATTCTTCTTTCTGTTGCTTTTGGGCTAATTTGGTAGCAATGGTTGTTCGACGCACATAGTCTACCTCATTATTCCTATAACGTTTCTTCCAGAGCGTTGCGATTTTGTTGTTGACATTGGTTGCAAGATATCAAGTGAGGTGGGTATCGTGCAACAAAGGTTGTTCATTGCTTGGCCTGGCTCCCATTGGGAGGTCTACCATTCCATTTTGCCAGTCTATTGTGGGGTTTGCAGTTCGTAACCAGGGCATTCCTAAGATGAGATGGTCATTTCCAAGAGCGAGTACTAAGAATGTCAGAGGTTTTACCCATGGGCCGATTTTTGCTGCTATGGTTATGCTGTGTGTGATCCGTCGGGTCTTGTTTTGAGTTCCGTCTACATTATGTGCGATTCGGGGGATAGCTAGCCGTTTCAGGGGAAGACGATGAGCTTCGACGAATCGTTTGTCGATGAAATTTCCTGTTGCTCCACTGTCGATCAGAGCAAGGGTGTCAACTGGGGTAGGAGAGCCATACATTCTGAGAGGAAGACGCATAGAAGTTGATTCCTGTTCGTTATGTACAGCTGCTACTATCTCGACAGGGAGAGAAGCGGTTGACTTCACTTTCTCCCGTCTTAAAAATCCTTTCCTTTTGCTTTCGCCAACTCGACTCTGGCTATTTCTTCGACTTCTGTGTTGTCGTCATAACATGCCTCCAAGACGTTATGAATTTGCTTGGTGGTGGTCCCTTTTTCCACTAGACGAGAAATGAATAGATCGAGCTTAGTAGGTTCAGGTCCAGCAAGTTGTTGTTCAGTCTGAATGGCACGAATGGGGGTTGGACGAGGGATACGAGAGGGCCCAGAGCCGTTTTCTCGTTGAAAGGGACGGGGTACTCTGGTGGGTGACCCTCCGTTAGTCTGCACCCTTGTTCATTTATCAGGGTGGTTGTTGGTTCAGCAGCCGATCCTATGACAGATGAAGCAGCGATTCTCTCGCAAATGCTTTGCTCGATTTGTTGGGGATAGGAAGACCGTGTCGACATCCATGGCGTTTGGATTTCGTCGGTGTTGTCCGGCTCCTAGATTTAAAGTTCCTCCGGCACAAATGGCACAGATTCATTGTTGCTGAGCGTGGAAGTGGGAAGTGGCAGTCACCCATTGTTACGAAATTTGCCTACAATGTCATATAATACGCTTACTAAGCTAATCTCGTCGCTATAAGATGAAGTCCCATACGTCTGATTACGACTATTACGACTAACGAAGAACTAACGGAACCTGGTTGTATTCTCCAGGGAACCCTACTGCTGTACAAGAAGCAGGTCGTGGTTGTATTCCCTGGCAGAACCCTGCCATTACATAAAGTGTACACGGATAACGTGACTCGAATGGTGAAGCTAAGTACATCTTACCTTTCATCTTATCTTTGATCTTATCAGTGGAAGTCACGTGATCTAATCTAATCACGCTCCACGTCACATGACCCTTCTCATTCAGAACTTCTATCTCCACGGGTCATGTGAAGGCTATACAGCCCTTTTAGGTAGTTGACTCATTCTGATTCCTTTCGCCCCTATCAGCGAGGCTGTGGTATGACTCAGGAATCCTCTTCGGCCCCTATGGGCTATTCTTACTTTCTGACTCCTGATG
>JBBPJT010000989.1:0-12535 GCA_038088895.1 Xerocomus potaroensis
CGAATGGCATCTACCTGTAGTGTTTCAGCCTTCTGTATCGAAACCTCAAATTTGTTTGACTTTGACATTTCATACTCTTTATTAGCGAGTCGGGCAGATACGAGCGCTTGAACCCCTTTTTGGTGTCATTGACTGGCGTGGCTGGCTCTGTTCACTGCTGGAATATGTGTAAGAACAAACCTCGCAGTTTTGAAAGTATTGTCGAATCTCATCGCAACAATGCGCCCATAGCTTATCAGGGTAAAAAGCAGGTAATATATATCGTATTCTACACAAAAGAAAACAAGCAAGCAATGCAAAACGCCTTTAAAACACGAAAGCGTACCGCCGTTCCGTTCCATCTAGCCATTCAACACACCATCCCTCTCCGCCTTGGCTCTCGCCGCATGTTCCAACTCGGTAAACGTCCCGCTCTTCAGACACATATTCCGGAACAATCCGCCCTCTTTTCCAATCAGGTTCCACGGCGTATCAAATTCGGCCACCTGTTACAGGCACACATAAGCGGTCAGCTACCGCAGACACGCATGTCACGCAGGTGGGACTGAACAACTCACTTCACCCTTGTCCAACACGATCAATCTATCATAATCGATCACCGTCCTCAACCTGTGTGCCACTACATGCCCATCTCATCAATACTACTCCATCAAAAAGTCAAAACAGACGAAAAACATACCGGTCAGCAACAGTGAATCCCCAAACTCCTCACGAATCGCCCCCTGGATCTTGGCGTCCGTTTCGAAATCGATACTGCTCGTGGCCTCATCGAGCACCACGATCGAGCTCCGCCTCAATAATGCACGTGCCATCGCGATCAATTGCCGTTGACCTTGCGAAAAGTTGGTGCCGCCAGCAGAGACTTGGGTGTCGAGCGTGATGGTCGTCTTGTTATCTACTTCTGTCACCGAGGTCGAAACCGGAGTGGAAGCACCGTCTCCCGCAGGCGTGGACACCTCACTGGGCGTCCGAGAGTTGCGTTGCGATTGGTACGCAGTTTCAGTAAGCATCTGAACCCGGTAAAGAACATCTAGGCATTCCGCGTCATCATGCTCCTCTGCCAGACATGAACGCCATAAACTCATCCATTCATACCCAGGACTCACTGAAAGGATCCAGGTTATCTCTCAATGTCCCAGAAAACAAGGTCGCATCCTGAGGAATAAACGTCTAAATATTCTCGATTAGCCTTGCTCCAAAAACGCCTCTAAAATACAACTCACCACGCGCGATCTCAAATCATGAATGCCAATCTTTGAAATGTCAATCCCATCAACCATGATCCGTCCCTCTGCCGGATCCACAAATCTCAGAATACTCATAGCCAACGTCGACTTGCCGCTACCAGTCCTTCCTAAAAGACCTACACGCTCCCTCGCATTGAGCTGGAACGAAACGTTCTTCAATACCGGCGGAAGCTCCGGTGCGTACTTGATGACCAGATTTTCGACGCTGATCAACGGATTTGCGCTCGTGCTTGACGGCCAGTACGCAGGCGGACGGTTCGTTTCTATTATGGCCGGTGGTTCCTGAGGGAGATCGAGGTACTCGATGACACGCTCGACAGAACTGATCAGGAAAAACAAATCTTGTCAGACGGGATGATAATGACAAGTGGAGGAAACATACTTCAAATCGAGTTCAAGCGCGGTCCAGAACCGACACGCCCAATAAACGCTCATTGTGAATGCCATCGCGCTCGTGATGCAGACACCTGCGGTACCCGCAGAGACGTATCCCGAAAGCGAAAACAAGGTGGTAATCAGTACCGCCAGGCCACCGAGTGTATCAAAGTTGAGCAACAACCATCTGTTCGTCAGCCAGAAATTGTACCACATCTACAACGTATCCGAAGGTCAATTTGACGTGAGGTGGTCAGGATATGCTGACCTTTGTTGTGATATCAATCTTGGTGTGCAAATCGTCCAAAAACTGTCGCTCGACTGAGAACGCACGAACGGTGACAATGCCTTCTAGCAACTCGCCAAACCCCGAGAAAATCGGTGACCGAGAGTTGGACTCCATCCGACGCAGATCACGCCCAGTATTCAAATATCCAATCGCTAGCAGGCGGTAAAAGTAGCCGATGACGAATGCTGGAATGAAGAACCATGGGAATATAACCCTGTATCCGAGTCCGAGAAGTGAAAATTTCATCCTCTAATGAACGAAACCGACACGTACGCAACAGTGAGAATCGCGGCAGCAAATGTAGCCAAAGATGAGTTCACGGCCGACAACGAGCTCGCCAAGTTGGTGTCTATCGTCTCGACGTCCTTGCCGAACCGGTTCAACATGCGCCCTGTTTTAGCCCATCATGTATGACCACATAATTCAACCCCTCGGACTTCCACACTCACCTTGAGGTGTGACATCATGCCATCGCATCGTGGCTCTCACTACACCCTCCAGTAGCTGCCTGAAAATCAACCTCGATGCCCTCAGAGCTCCGGTGTATTGCACCATCATGGACAATGTGCCAATAATCGCCGTCGAGAGACCAATTGCACCATAGACACCAACGTAAAACAGGGGATCCTCGTTCGCATCAGGAAAGGTAAACCACAGTATCTTGTGAGCGGCGCGAATCTGGTAGTAAGGATTCGAGTAGTGTCCGATGTCGTGCGAGGGCATGTACCCGCTCATCAGCGCTTCGTTCTCCGTAAAGACACTGGAGACGAAGGAATACGGTGCTGCCTCGGCCTTGTTGTCGTACGCATTACCCCATTCCTAGAAGTACGATTGAGCATCCATTCGCCTTGACGATCAACGGTACCTACTCGAATCCAAAGCTTCTCGATAACTCCCATACTCTGGGAACAGATGATCAACAGGGATAGCGCAAACCACGTCCAATACGACCTATTGCAGTTATCACGTCAGTCATCCTCATCTCAACTTGATCAGAACATACTCACGAAGCGTTCAGGTACGCCTTATAAACGGACCACTTGACACCACCGGTCTCCCGATGCTCATCCTTGATCAACTTCCTCGGTTTTCTCGACTCTGCCTTGGCTGCATCCGCCACGGCGTCGTCTACTGACTCCTCACCCGCAACGACAGGCTCTTCCTGTTTCACGTCGGCTTCTGCATCCTGGGTGATGTACTCCAAAACGCCCTGGGCCTGCAAATCGCTCACTGTTCCTTGCGTATCGATCCGTCCGTCGAGCATCCGGACCAGGTAATACGCTCCCGGAAGGACCAGCTCAACATGGTGGGTGACGAGGATCTACCGCACAGATCAAATAAATGTCCAAGTCCGGAAAGACTAGCACTTACGACCGTACGATTCGCAAGGAGGGCACCGCGTAGCAGCTTTTCATATAGGAACCTTGCAGTGTGACTATCCTGGAAGTCATGACGCAATCAGCGAGCCGTCATAAAGAGAGGAATATGTAACATACAACAGCGCTCAGGGGGTCATCAAGCAACAGATATTTCGTGGGAGCGTAGACGGCGCGGGCAAGCGCAACACTGGGAGTGGCAATTAGCGTATCCCCTATGCCCTCACACGCCCTACAACTCACCGAGCTTTTTGTCCGCCAGACAAACTCACACCCCTGCGCGTGAAGATGATGACAGTGCTAATATACCCTTTGCACGGAACTCACCTCGCACCAATTTCTGTCTGGTCTCCATCCTCGAGAATATCCAAATCTGGTCTCAAGGCACAGCACTCTACGACAGCATTATATCTTTCCTCATCACAAGGGAACCCAAACAAAATATTGTCCTTGATAGATTGGTGCCGCAACCAGGGCGTTTGTGCAGCGTAAGAGATGGTGTGCACGTTGCCGTGTTCATCAATGTTGGACGTATTCTTGGACATGTTGAGTTTTCCCTTGGTGATCGTCATCTCACCCAAAAGCGCCAGCTGGGAGGATGTCCAATTAAGTATACCGCCTACTTTCGTAAACAAGGCCTCACCAACAACGCAGACTTTCCGCTAGCAGTTGGACCAGTAACGAGGGTCAGCTGACCCTCGGGGAAACGTACAGAAATATCCTTTAGTTCAAACTTGTGGTCCTCGGGGCCAAACCCGCTTGACAAGCTCCCTGTTTCGACAGTCGTCTCGTCAGTTGCGTTCCGGGCGTGACCTCTGTTTGACTTCCTATCCTTGGCTTTACCGTTTTTCTTGCCATTTTCGGTATCTTTGCCATCCTCGGGCACCGCATTCCACTTGAATGTGCCATCCTCGATGGCGAGGCCATCATCCGCCGCGAGTGAATCCTCAGATACCTTGTCCCGCTTAAGAGATGACACTTGTTCCGTTACCTCTTCCTCTTCAAGGTACTTTTCGATTCGTTTCAGCGCAACCCCTGTCTATTAATCCAAATGAAAAGGTGGATCACTGATATAAAAAAACAAATTTACCTGATGTATTTGCACAATCCAGGCAGGTATGATATTCAAAGGCTGACTATCAAACGTTGTGAGGACACGCCCAAGATAGAAGTAAACCTTTCGTACCGAATCATACCAAACAAAGCGATAGAAGTGAACGCGACTGAAACCGTCAGCTTATTTCCCTGGTACACATACACAAAGAACGAGATGAGGGAGACGAAAATTGGTGCCGAATTCCAGATAGCTGTGAACATGATGGAATTGAGACGGGCTGGACGGCTGCGTTAATCACTGCTGCGATGGAGGATTAGAAGAACGAGTTACCCTTGACCATCCAACTCATTTCAACTGCCCGTGCGTCCATCACTTTATCAATCCACCGTTCCTCCCAAGCAAAGAACTTGATGAATTTCACGGCGCTGATTAGTTCATTCAGGACACTCATACGTTTGTCACGGGATACTGAAACGCCTTTCCGAATGCGGATACTGCGCTTCATAACATAGCTATTCAAGGGCCATCCGATAAGCACCACAACGAATCCCGCGAAAGCTGAGAGGCCGAGAAGGCTAGGACGAGTAAGTCGAAGTCCCACGCAATGCCAAGAGGAACACACTTGTATAAAAATACGGAAGCGATGATTATCTCAAAAGGTCCTGGAATATAGATGCTGCATTAGCGTCCCCAAAAACTCCCAATAGGAAGCCATACCTCCATAGATCATGTACATTCCGGATGCCATCATGGCGATCCTACTTGCATCGACCGCCATCAAATTAACAATCTTGCCTACATCTGCACCAGCCTTGGGATCGTCTTCGGTCGGGTTCTCAGAGCGAGCGACGCCAGCCTTTTTCTCTGCTTCTTGTAATATTTTGTCCTTGTCAACGATACCCGAATAGTCCTTGCGCTTGAGTGCTTTGTCGTAGATAGTGGCCATGAGCTCTGTACGTATTCGAGTGGCAGCACGTCTGCCATACCAGAGATGCTGAAGATCTGCCTCGGCCTTTGTCCAGATGAGTCATACGTGCCTGACATAGGAAAGAGATCACTGTACCTTGAGCACTACGCAGAGGAATGACAAGAAAGCGTATATGTATGCTTGTACACGCTGTTCCTTGGTTGCTTCGTCTCCGATAGAATCGAGGATGACCCTGAGGAGTAGGGTCAGTCGGCATTCCTCTAACATGGGACTCGCTCACTTGAGGAAAAATGGCGAAGCATAATTGAACACAACACTGACAAATGTCAACGAAAAGTCGACACTGAGACCATGAGCGTCAGAGGAGATAAGTACGAAAGACATAAATACACACATGAGATCTAACGAGTTGGCCCAGAAAAGACGACGGAGAAGCGAGGCGCCCCTAAAACATCAATGAAGATGGCTGGGGATGTGGGGTGGCAAGCTTACTTGATCGTCGAAAACTTGTTGAAAACGGGACGGGACTGTATTGTCGGGCTCAGATTCCACACATCATCCTCTTGCAACGTCGTATTTGTACCACGCTTGATGAGCGGGTAAACCCAACTGAAGGTGATCCATTGGAAAATGGTGACATAGTCTTCCGGGGAATATATAACATACTGGACGCATATACGCAGATCAGGAGCACGTGCAGGTATAACCGCATATCACTTACGATTTCTTCCTTGTTGATGTGACTGCTTGGCAATTGCATGGGCATTGTTGAGACGACTGCCAGCTCAACAAGGATAGCAACCAAGTTGAAAATCAATCCGGCAAGCTCTGCGCGAGGTCCCAAATGCAGCTGGAATACTTCATAATCATAGACTTTGCCACCAATGAGAAAAACAGCAAAGACGAGGTGGATCAGGTACAACCAGAAAAGGTCGAAATGCGTAGTTGGCTTTGGCCAGAAAACGGGTTTTGAGATACCATAGACCCAAGTGGACCCAATCAAGACGGCGCATACGCCCTTGTAGGTGTCGTATTCTTGAGTGGTGATCATGTATGCGCCAACGCACAACCAAAACAATGCTTGCAAGAGTGCGACAAACGCGAGTGTGACGGTGCGCCAGAGAAGGACTGCATGGCCAGTGACAGAATTCTCAGCCTCGTCTATGAGTGTGTCGCCAACATCCAAAGCCTCTGCCTCACGAAGGGTGATGAACTCGTCCAACGGTGAGCTGAGCGTGCGGCCGAGCTTCCTCGCGAAGGCGGGGATTGGGAAGGGGATGGCAGAGAGACAGAGAAGGACGACGACGACGGCAGGCACAAGCGCAGCCCAGACCACGCGAACGCAGCGATCGGACGGGTCAAACGGACTCGCCGAATCACAAATGCGCACCATCTGAAGGACAACCCGTCAACCGAACACGATGACGATAGCCAGCCATCAGCCAAAATGCCATTTTTAGTCATAAATGTGTCGTTTCATAAATTGGCTCTAATCTTAGCTAATCCATCTCCCAAATATGGTTCTTTTGGATTCCCGGTAAACCCCGACAAGGACGACGACGACGACGACGACGACGACGATGGAATCTCTCGACCTGAACGGGCTCGCAAAGTCCCTTCCAGCATCCAATTTCGAAAAGGCTGAAAAAGAACTTCTCAACAACTTCAAAGGTTTTCATCCGCATGTCTTTGCGCACCCATTTACCCAACTCATATTCCCTCCTCCCAGCTGCCGCTCTCAGTATCACAACCCTCTATAGATCTTCACGACATGCCTCAAAACGGGCGTACAATGCGGGATACGCAGCGGCTTGTCAGGATCTCATGATCATGATCCAGCAAGGCGTCTCCGCGGGTGGCATCGCCCCATCCGACCGCAACGACCCACACAGTGGTGACATGACAGTCGGTCGCATTCTAGATTGGATAGAGGCAAGGATGGATGCAGTCAAGTCGAGAGAGGAAGAAGAGGACGAGGACGAGGAGCGCGAGAAGGAACGTGAACGTGCGAGAGTCACTCCCCCATCCACCCGCTCAGATACACACAAGGACACCCACACGTTCCCTTCTGCCCCATCTCAGAAACAACACTCACAGACGACGTCCAAATCTTATAGAACAGATGATAGTCATGTAAGATATCATCTATCGAATACGTTGTTGCACCGCTCACCCTGCCATAGCCAGTACCCGGCTTGCCTACACCGCACTCCCCCGTCTTGTCGAACAGCATCAATCTATCAAACCATCCCTCGTCTCCATCGCCCACCGTGACCCCAACCAGACCAGCCATCGCGGGCATCAATCTACGTTCAACCAAAGCACGTCCATCCAACACACGCAAAGATATACTCGACACTGCACCCCCTTCATTGACACCGCCTACCTCCTTCCCACACACACCCTCCGAGAACGTCTTCCGTGTTCCCGGCATAGCCACCCTTCCCGATGCAGACCTGTCAACAGGCGCAAAGCGTAGACATGCAGTCATGATGATGCTCGATGCGGCCCCGACAACCGCCATAGACGTCTCGCCATCGGGTAGCAGTGCTCCCTCCCCGGTACCATCCACAGCTGGGATTTCCAGGAGACGGACAAGAAGTCAACGTTCCGCAAGTCACGTGCAACCCATCCAATCGGGTGACTCGATGGATGTGGAAGAAGACGGCCCGCAGCGCAAACGCGTCGCCAGACGGTGACGGTGATCGGATGCGGTCTCTCGGCAAAACCGCCACCCACCGGGCCGGAATACCGCTTCTACGGTATTATGTTGTTTTATCAAGTCCGCCTCCACTTTCACCTTCTTCTCTCCTGGCATTCATTCTCTTACACTTTTCAACGGAATGATTCACGACCCTTGGTAGCATACACCTTTCATACACCTATCCCCCGTGTTTCATGCACGCCCCTCGCCCTTTTAGCCCCCCCCTTCCCCGAACCACCACCTGTACTGCCGTTCATGTGTCATCTTAATTAATTAACATGTACCAGTCCTTTTTCTATCCTATAGCGAGGCTGATGATCTGCGAGTGATGAACCCATGTATCACAGCCCACCCACGCCCATCTCATCCTGCCCCTGGATGGCACCTTATCCAAGGCTCCCTTGATCAGCACATTTTCTCCCATTCCAGCAAAAAAAAAAAAAAACATCAATGTCAGAAGAGGAAACGGGGAATAAACGTGACGTGAAACGCGCTCTGATCTCATCCCTGCACAGCGACGGGTCCCGTGTGGATTCGACCGCACCATCGACAACGGTCAGTCAGGTTCGGATGGACGACCGTTATCTGTACCTCTTCCAACCAACGCTCCGACGCGTCCACGGGTGCATCAAAGCGAATAGCAATGACAAGTCTTTTTTATCAAGATTTGAAACTGGCGAGCAAACAACCATCTACGTCGTCGCGGGTGTTCCTCATCATGACCGACAGAGATTACTCTCTGGGATTGGGATGCTACCAACGGGTCGATGAGCTTCAACGAGCAAGGTCTGCAATTCAAATCCAAAACCAGATCTCCACTAGGTGATTCAGAAACTTGGATTCCGGCGGCAGAGATTTACAATGTGGCATGTTCTGGGTGGTAACAACATCCAACGTTTCGGTGTGTTCTATTCCTTGAAACAGAAATAGCTCACCTTGTGTGATAGAGAACCTTTGTTTTGGCCGTGAATGTCCTGCCGCATACAGTGAATCCACGAGCATCAAAAAGCTTCGCAACGTACATGATATGTATCTTGGGATCAGAAAATGTCCAGGACACAAGAGTGCAAAAGGTAGTTGGGATATCATTCGGTGCCGGATGTCAAGCACTTGACACTGTGCAACGTTGACCTGAAAGGTCAGGGATGAACATAGATGCATGGCAAACGAGCAACAGGGGCGCGAAAGGGCCATCAGGCCAACGCCGTTGACCAAGCTGTTAACCGATCACCCATTCCAGCTCTCTTGTTTACATTCTTGGAACGGTCAGAAAAGCTGTTCGATAAAGCCACAACGGCCGATGCGATGACTTTACAGGAAGAAATGAACAACCTCTAGTGAAAAGAACACACATGTCCAATCGAACACCACCCAACTGTTACATTGTTTGAATTTGATTATTTGCTGACGAGGATGACAGACAAAGTTCTCGTTGCGTTGCCTGCGTTTTTGAAACGGTTAAAATAAACTGCTTTTGGCAATTAATTATTACTCACACGATCACGATCATCTCGGCTTGCATGACTAACATCCAAGGACCGCTTTGATATTTCGTGACCGGAGATGATCCCAACTAAACGGTACTTGAAGGTGGAACCAGGATAAATATAAGCTTGAAGGTCGTCTTGGGTGTGGTGCAGCTTGTGGAATGTCATACGGGTCCCTTGTTTGTGTCTTGTCTATAGGGACAATAGACAAGCTCGTTGATTTCTACGCGGATGAGACCCAGGACTGCTTTCAGGTCCATGGTCGGAAATTCCGTTGCTTACGTTTCAAAAGAAAAAGCCATGGCAACAGCTGTATACAACGCCAGCGCACGATGGATGTCCGGAAGCCATCAAGCCCTGAGATGAATAATGGAAAGAACAAAAGCAAAGAACGTTCAGCTTGTATATTTTAGTCTTGATGCTTGATAAAGGCTCTGAGCTCCCGGATGCCGAATGACAACTTTGATCGCGTCCGCCCACGAGGATTTTTGATTTCGGCATGAATGATGGGCCCGCCATGAAGTTGCGCCAGAAACGTGGGAAACGGAAGGATGCTGCTCCAAGTCAGGACTCGCCCAGGCGAACAGGAACGTAAACTATGCTCGTTTTGGATGACTTTGAGTTCATGGGGCGCACTGTGATTTGGGTAGTGTAACGCATTGATCATGCGCACAGGTGAGAACATTCATTTCAGGGCAAAATGACGGCACCTTGGCCGCTCCCAGAAGAAGGCAAAAGCAGCTAGCACTTGAACAAGCGAGAACGTGAACTTGGAACGTTGTAGATGTCGCCGAACGTGGAATGCAGGTATTGCCTGTAAAGAGTACATGAAACAGACGGGACGAGTTTAAACGCCAGATTGGCAAGCAGTTGATGTCCGGACGTGTATCTCGCACAGGACGTGCGGTTCGCCCTGCAGGTATGGCATGGGCGTGCGACAAGGCTGTGAGTTGCCTGAGAATAGAATTATCAATTGAATGAGGTGAGCATTAGCGATGGGGTCGACGAACATCAGCCATTGTTGGCTTGCGGGTGTCGTCGTGGTCAGTGATGATCAAGATGTGGGTTTGAAGCGAGCTGAGGTGCACAGGATGGTTTGTTGAGACACAGCCCAGGGTTTGTCAAGGCTTGCGTTGTGTGCCTTCTCAAATACCGTTTTGATCCTTGTTCACCTTCAAGACATGTCGACCCCGTTAACAGACCCGCCGGCGTCAACCTCAACGCTCACGTCGACGGCGAGCGAATCAACATCCACGCAGAGCTCGACGGGCAGCTCCACGACGGATGCCACACTGTACTGTGAGCGTCCTTAACCCTTCTCACCTTACTCGATCGTGCTCTCACACCCGTCGTTCATTCACCTCTGCTCGTTCTGCGCAATCAACCGTTCATGACCGTTCCATTTTTGCCCCTTTGCTGGCGTGTCCTCGCCCGCAACCATTTCACTACTATCAGTGTACACCTTTCTCGGTAAGGCACCCCCCATTCACTAAAACCGTCCGTGTCTGACGTCTTCCTGTATTGTCCCTCTTCTTTTGTCATGTGCTCTGGTCTTACAGCGACGCTTGTCCTCCTGCTCGCCGTGTCCTCTGCCATTGTCATCCGGAGTCTTATCCTCCGCCGACGCCACCAGAGGCTCGTCGAGGAGGCCATTCGCACCGGGACATGGTTGCCACACCGTTTCGACTCACCCGGCACACGGCGACGACGCGACGTCGGCCAACGACCCACATTTTGGGAGGCATGGGTACACCCCCAGTACATTGATACTGATGGCGATGGTGGTGACGGTGACGTCGGGGAATGTGACATAGGTGAAAAACGCAGATGGATGGACGTTCACGTACGCCCCGTCGCCCCGCTATTCGGTACCGGTCGCTGATGCGTCTTTTTCCCCTGTGAATGTACAGCCCGTGTATGCTGCGTACGTGGGTTCACCGACGACCCCTGCGAAGTCTCTGCCTCCGCAGTCACAGTCGGCGGATGCGAGTCGAGCGGGTATTCTGTCACGCGCACGGTTCATCTTGCCTTTCACGCCAAGACGGTCACAGCCATTGGCACAGCCTGTCACTGCGGCGATAGCTAGCCAGACGTCTCTGTCCAATTCTGCGCCTGCATCAATACCCACTACTACTACCGTGATGACGAGCAAGCGTGGGGTACGAGTTGGACTGCTCATCGCAATGCCACATGCAACCCGTGGACACGTGAGCGAGCATGGGCCGCCGGTAGTTGAGATCGGCATCACGGATGTCGTTGTGATGGACGACAAAGCACAGAGTGATGGATGATGCGTTTGGATTCTGGATACCATGCCGAGTAGGTGATTCGTATGGATCATGATACAACACACAATGTCTGGTGGATAGACGGGTCTCTTCCCCTTCTTCAATGTTTTCTCGGTTTTTTCTTTTTCTTTTTCGTCGTACGCTGTTGTCGCAAGGATGTACTGTATGAATTAGCTTGTACGCTAGTTTTATTCATATAAGTAATTTCGTGTTGTTGTCGATCATCTTATCCGCGATCGGGAATCCGGACCGACAACGTGGACATCATAGACCACACCTTGTTCATGGATAGTTGACCACCGTCACCATAATCGATGAACTCCACTGCGCCTCCGAAACATGACAAGGGCACGATGACGCGCGTGTGGATGAGAATCCGACGAACTGCGCACACAATTCAAAAGTGGAGTAATGAACCTAAAGACGACCTAAATACGTACGGTACGTGGATATCGCTCCACCGTGACGTTGCTCTGTGACAGGCTTTCCATTCCCCGTTCAGATCCGCCCGCCCGGTCCCGTGAGCGCGAGCCTATTCCCCGTTGATCGTCGCCGTCGATAGCTGATAACGCCGTCATCATTGAACTCATCCCAAACACCACACCACGCGGACGAAAGCCGTTGGAATGCCTGAGTACGACTTGTTCTCCATTGAGGGACCGCCTGGTGGTGCGCACAACCATGAGTACGTTGAATCCCGGTAAAGATCGACCGTCGGTTCGGTGGATGCGATTGTGTTGGACAATCCAGCTATATTGTGGTCCGATTGGCAAACTCGCTGGTG
>JBBPJT010000990.1:0-12530 GCA_038088895.1 Xerocomus potaroensis
CCGTCCTTCAAGATGCTCCTCTATTCGCCCGAGCAATGGAATCAGAAGTGATGGACCAAGCCGTCGAAGAAGCTTGTGGACTCTATCACACTCTCGCCACTCTACGTCTAGTTCTCAATTCTAACTTCCCCACTGATCGACCTCCCCTCCTAGCCGCGCAAAGCATCACTTGCTTGGGACGCACGTGACAACAGACGTTGGACCTATTGTATCGGTTGGGATTTGGCTACGTAGTAAATTCCCTTCCCTTTGATATCATAGGCCCTATCGTGCAACCTTTTTTAGTCGCAATGCATCTGTCCTCCTGGTTCGCCTACCTGCGGCAGCAAGAAATGCCAGTCTGTATAACCACCATAACCTCCTATCCTTTACCGCCTCTTGCAGTCGTCCTGGCTGAACCCCTGGAAAAGCCGATCCCTGATGACTTGCTTGTTCCCGCCGAGATGCCCAGAGGGTATATTTCATCACTGACATCGTCTCCCCCTCCCCTGCGAACCCCCACTCCTTCCCCTCTTCCCGTGCCTCCACCTAATCTCCCGGAAATCCCACGCGATCGTCCATCTCCTTCCCCCACTTCCACACGTCCCACTCAAACTTCAACCCCGTCCGGGAAGTGGACAAAGAAAAAGGGGAAAGGGAAGAAGAAGTCGGTCATTCAAGCGCCATTCGGTCTCCCCTCCTCCCCCGCATACAATCTCCGACCCCGTCCAACTCCCACTCCTCGCTCCTCTCCCGTCGATGAGATGAGCAATTTACTGTTGAGAATATGGTATTCTGTTTCATCTTCAGATTACATAACCATATTCTAGAAGCGATCTATGATTAGTCAATTGGTCTTACACATAGATCATTGCTGACACTATTCATATTATAGGGTCATTACTCATCATAGATAAGCTCTCTTTTCGCTATTGGTTGAGATAAGAGTTCTTTATGCTATTGGCTCTATTCTTACTACGCTTATTCATCGTAGTTCTAAGACCTTCCATAGTCTTCTTTATCCTTACTATAGGTAGTAAGAGACCACTACAGATACAAACATATCCTGTAGTATATAAGACTGAGGAAAGTCGCTCAGTCTTTAGTTAAGAAGATAATTCAGTCACTTCTCTAAACTCTCAGTTGAGCCCACTAGCTCCTACATCACTCTTATACTCTCGCATCTCCTCCTTGCTACAAGCATCTAGTATCAGTGAGTTTCTCCACTGAACTCTTGCATCCCTTGCCCTGCTACCGATTGGGACTCCATTGGTCTCAATATTTACACGCTTCCTCCTCCGCCACACCGTTCGATGAGGATTGGCATTCACGTTGTGAATGGTGCAGCGAACATGACACTCATCTTGGCATCTGGTGCCCTCGTCATCAATGTCCCTCTTGTTACGCCTACGCCCCCGGACATCTCCTTGCCAATTGTCCTGCCAGCGCCTGTCCTTATTGCACGGGCTCGCATTGGGGTCTCCCCTGCCCTCTATATCGCTGCTGTCCAAATGGTTGCAACGAATGTCGAACGATGGTTTGGGGTGAGCTCTGTTCTCGTCGTGTTCATGCACAATATCTGCAAGAAGAGGAAGCCATTCTTCATCATGATTTGCCGGACAACTACGACTACGTCATTCGTGAATGAAAAGTCGGTGACTTTTCAGGTAATTCGGGGGTTTTGTTACGGTCGTATGTTTTTTCCTTCGGTCTTTCGCTCTCTCCTCTCATGGTTACTCTTCCTCCTTCCGTTTTGTAGTCTATGCACGTGCTTTCCCGTTCGTAGGACGTTATTTCCTTTCTAGGCTCGGTCATTCGCTGACGGCCTCGTGTCCCCACTTTTCCCACGTACTACCCTTGACCCTACCCCAACGCCTCCTTTTAGCTTTCGCACAGCATGGTCCGTGCGTCATTAGGGTAGTATAAATACTCAACGCCATGTACTAGTAACGCAAGCTAGTTCTACGCAATTATACGTAGTTTCCTAGTTTCTGAGTCATTCCTAAGGTCAATCCGAAGTTGACTAGGAATTCCCCGTCGTCTCTCATAGTTGCTTCATTCCAACTATGTTCAGCGTAACACTCAAGGGATGAAATGGGGTTTGAGGGTAATGGCATGGTCAAAAGAGCAGGATGGAGGGAGCTGTCCAACTTTCAGTTGGCCAAAGACATCGGTAAAAGTTGAGAACTCTTTTGGGAGGATGCGTTCTTCTCGTTTTTGTTTTTGCACTAACTCGGTGGCGATTGTAGTTCGATGTAGGTGTTCCGTCTGACTGTAGCGTCTCTTCCATAAGGTCGCAATCTTATTATCCACATTTGTTGTGAGATATCGAGTGAGATAGTTGTCCTGCAGCGAGGTTGTTGAATTGTCTGGCTTCGCTCATATTGGGAGGTCTACCATCCCATTCTGCCAGTCTATAGTGGGGTTTGTGGTTCGCAACCAGGGCATTCCTAAGATGAGGTGGTCATTGCCGAGTGCCAACACTAGGAAGGACAAGGGTTTGACCCAAGGACCAATTTTTGCAGCTATATTAACGCTGTGCGTGATTCTCTTGGTCTTGTTTCGAGTCCCATCCACATTATGAGCGATTCACGGAATGGCTAGTTTTGTACGAGGGAGGTGGTGCTTTTCGATGAATAGTTCATCGATGAAGTTCCCGGTTGCTCCACTGTCGATCAGAGCAAGGGTGTCAACTGGGGTAGATGAGCCATACAATCGAAGGGGAAGACGCATAGAAGTCGATTCCTGTCATTCGTTATGTACAGCAGCTACTATTTCAATAGGGAGGGAAGCGGTTGACTTCACTTTCTCCCGTCTTAAAAATCCTTTCCTTTTGCTTTCGCCAGTTCTACTCTGGCCACTTCTTCGGTCTCCGTATTATCCTCGTAACAAGCTTCCAAGACGTTATGAATTTGATCGGTGGTGGTCCCCTTTTCCACCAACTGGGAGATGAACAAGTTGAGTTTTGTTGACTCAGATCTGACTGGTTGCTGTTCGGTCTGGATGGCGCGAATGGGAGTTGGGCAAGGGATACGAGATGGTCCAGGACCATTTTCTCTTTGCAGGAAGGAACGGGGTGTTCTGGCCGAATTTCTGTTTAGCTGCACCCGCGCTCGTTTATCGGGGTGGTTGCTTGCTCTGCAGCTGATCCTGTGACAAACAAAACAACGGTTCTTGCACAAATGTTTAGCACGATTGGTCGGGGACAGAAAGACTGCGTCTACATCCATGACATTAGGGTCTCGCCGATGTTGTCCTGTTCCGAGACTTAATGATCCTCCAGCGCAGATGGCGCGGATTCGTTGTTGTTGGGCATGGAAACGGGATGCGGCGGTAACCCACTCATCTAGAGTGTCTGGGATTGCGGCCATAGAAAGAATCATTTGGCTAAGTTGGGGATCTAACCCCGCAGCAAAGGAATCGATCAGGGTAAACTGATCCGTAATGCCACTTCGTGCAGCATGCAATTGGAAGTCTGCAACAAAGTTTTGGAAACCTTCTGCATGGTCGCGGGTATTTTGCTTTAACGCGAGGAGCTTCCGACGGGCTTCCTCTTTGAAATTGAATGGATAAAAGGTTTTGTCGAAGTCTTTCATCATCAAGTCATATGTCTTTTCCTCGTCAGGGATTGTTTCATCGTTGAGACGGTGGTACCATTTTTCAGCGAACAGGACTCCTCGTCCCTCCATCAGCTTGCTAAGCGTCACAAGGATTTTGGGACCGTCAAAGATGTAGTGGGCAGGGTTCAACTTGAAGTACGCTGCCATCGCCTGTCCCCAATGGACAGCATCTTTCGTTTCGCCAGAAAAGGCGTCAGGCAATCCTACTTTGGATTCTGGGGGAATGTGGCCGGGAACGAAGGCTGGTGCGGGATCAGCAGTGGGATCGTTCGCGTTTACGTTCATAGCTGGAGGCTGGGGTAGAGTTGCTTCTTCGGGAGGGGAGTGAGATGGAGGCGGGGATAGGACGTTTTGGTAGAGTTGGCTGTCCTCACTTTCCGAGGATGAGGTTTGGTTGTCAGGGGAAGGGGGAGGAAAGTAACGGGGTGGAATGGTTGGAGCGTAGATAGCTCTCAACTAGTGAGAAGCTAGTTCTTTTGTTACGCGAGACGTAGTAGGTGTGAAGCAACGCAAAGTGAAGATCAGGAATTCCTAGTCAACTTCAGATTGACCTTAGGAATGACTCGGAAACTAGGAAACTACGTATGATTGCGTAGAACTAGCTTAGTTTTACAAGTACATGTCGTCAGGTATTTATACTAGTCCTTACGGCGAACAGGCCAAGCTGTGTAAAGCTAAATGCAGAACATTGGGGGAAGGGCTAAGGGCATGGTGTGAGAAAGTTGGGGGACGCGAGGTGGCCAACAAGTGGCGAAGCCTAGAAGGGGAATAACGTCCGAGGAGAAGGTAAGAAGAAGGAGATATACCGGAAAAAGGAAGCTGAATAACGTGGGCTAGAGAGGTAAACGGAAACATAGTGAAATGAATAACACAGAAGAGATGACAACCGTAACAGTTTAGATGATAAAACTAAGACCTTCACCCTTCCATCATCTATTCCTGATCTAGTTATGATAACCGTTCTTAGTTATCTTTCCAGAACAGTTTACTTTTCTAGGCTCGCATTCTATGCTTGCCTCTCCTCCCTTGATTCCTTTACTTACCTTTCACCCTACAAGGGAGATTCCACTTATATAGAATACACTAGTACGATTAGTTAGATAGACCCCTTGTATCCTCTGACCTACCAGTCAATCGATCCATTGGTTTCTCTCGACGTCTTGCTCAGCACTTCGTCAGACGGTCTACTTCACCGATACTTTGATTCAAGACCTCCGGCTTGTGAGGCACCGATACTTGATCCAAGACCTCCGGCTTGTGAGGCATTGATACCTTCAGTGCGAAGGTCCAAGAACTCGATCCCCTTTTCAAGGGCTATGCTCGTCCTTACTCAGGCCAAGCGTAACACTTTACATCTTTTCAGAAAAGAGATAAGGTGTGGTTAAAAGCATGGAACTTGTGATGTTCCATTCAAAACCCAAAGTTTGCACCAAAATGAGAAGAATCCTTTTCCATTACACAGGTCTACTCCCCCTTATTTTATAGACTCCAACTTTCTCAGACATGGAAGATTCACCCTGTATTCCATCCTTCTTTTTTATTGTCCTATTGTAAAAATGACATGCATAGCAAGAACTTCCCAAAACCCCCTTCTGATCTTATTGCATCTGAAGAACAATTCAAAGTAGAGCAGATATTAAAATATCAAGAACCCCCTAACAACCACTCCTACTTGATCCAATGGAAAAGCTATCTGTTACATTCATGCCTACACCTGCCTGCAAGCCATTTCTACCACTAAATGGAATCTGATATCTTGAGGGCATGTTGGCAGAGTCAATGATAAAAAAGGAACAAATGATTGAATTAGCCTATGCTAGGCAAGGTACAAGTAGAGGAACAAAGTTAAAGCTGAACTTAAGGTTTAGCTAGTACCAACTACATACTACTTATACTATCTAAGGATGTGCACAGACCATGCTGACTAAGTGCTACAAGAGGGAATACTCTAAGCCCTGGATAAGCCCTAAACTCTAGATCTAACAATAGACTACTTTATGGAGATAAGAAGCAAGCCACAAGAACAATAGAAGCACAATGTTATCTTGCTATGTTGGAAAGTACAGAAGAATAGGGTCAAGGGTACACTTGTTTGAGAAGGAAGTTCATGTTGGCCAACATGGTATGACATGTAAGTATAACATGTATCAGATGACAGTCATACTGGAGAGGCAGATCATAATGGTCCAATCCTAGCATAACAGCTAGTCAAACAGAAAGAGATATGTATGCTGCATGTGTTATAGGCACCTGCTTATTTTCAACAAGCATCACCTCTGCTTCACAAGGCCATGCACCTCTGCAGTCCCTAACTCTGGAAGCATGCATTGAAGAGTTGTTGTTATGTTTTATTCTTTTGTACCCCATTCTTCCTTTTACCTTTCCTTGATTCTTCCTTTTCTTGATAATATGATAACCATTCCATCATCTTGTCTATGTTTCCCAAGATCTGGATGCTATTTCCATTTCAGGCCTTCACTTATCAAATGCCTTGTGTCCCTTTTACCTCCTTAATTGATGGTTGCCTAGTTACCTTCAATTATAACTCAACATGTTTTATGATGAGTCATTCCACAGCAGACTGTTACACTTTGGTGAGGAATGACAACGTCAAAGTATCTCCTAGTTATTAGAGTAACCCAATGGCCTTAGGAGAGGACCAGGAAGGACTAGGAACTATGACTATTATTGCGTAGAACTAGCTTAAGGCTACTATACATGCGCTTTGGTATTTATCCTATTCTAATACATGAACGGACCAAGCTATACACTACCTAACACGGAGTGCAAGTAATTGGGGAAGCGTTTATAGAAGATAAGGGTGGGAATGATGGGGACACAAGGCAGTCAACGAATGACTAACCTAGAAGAAGGAATAGTGTCCGAAATGAAAGTACAGGAGAAACGAAACGGAAAGGACCATGATGAGAAAGTAAAGATGATAAACGTACAAGTTTGTAACATAAGCCCCATTTTAACTCGAAGGACTCCGACCTTTGATTACTCCTTATCGAGAAATGAATAATCAGCTTCATCCGGATCATTGGGTTCTGCGTCCAATTCAGTGTGTCGTACTCGTCGGGGACATAACTCCCCCCAAGGGAGTGTGTTACACTCGTCACATCCATCAGGTCCACATTTATAAAGGGGGCAAGGACGACCCCAATGTTGTTTCTGACAGAAAACACAGGCGGCTTGGGGGCAATTGTGTAACGCATATCCTGGAGCGTAGGTGTTACAGGAAGGACACGCATTCTTGGGACACCAGATGCCTAAATGAGTATCGGTTTCGCCACACCACTCACACTGTGTATACCAAGTGGGAGCAGGAGCGGGGGTATTGATATAAGCGAAAGTGGAAGACGAAGAGGCGACAGAGGTGAGAAGAGAGGAAGTCGGGGGAATGGGGGGAGTCTCCATGGCCTTTTTCTTTGTCAACCTCAAATAATAAGCTGGAGAGCTTGGTAAACCATACATGGTCACCACCGCTTTCTTCTTCCCTTTCCGATTCTTCTTCGATTGTTCTGGGGGAGAAGGAGTATCACGATCTAGAGGAACCACTGGAAGAGAAGGAGGGGGGACTGGTACTGGGGTGGCATTGTCGTCGATGTCCAGTAGAGGAGGAGGGCTAGTGTCGGGTACTGCGGAGTGGGTCTCGGGAGAAGGATTGGGGAGGGTTACAATCCCAGGCATTGGAACGGATGAAAGGGAACGACTGGAGGAAGGATCAATGGATCGATGGGGAAGAGAATTGATAGGATCGATGGTGACAGGGGCTTTCGTGGTATGAAGATAATTGTACCAGATGGTGGGATGGAGATGGCGAAGGAAAGGGTGCATGATGGGATCGATAAGCTCGAATGGAAGGGTATTGATTGCATACCCCAACCCTAGTCGATAGAGTAGATCCAAAAGTTGGATCTTTGCCTGACTGATCAATGTGGCTCCTTCCGCTGCTAAGATGGTGGGACGATCAGTAGGGGTTGCTGCATTGAACACGAGTCAAAAGGTGGAGAGGGTTAGAAAGAGCATACATGCGTCGACTAAAGGGACGTTGGTGATGGGGGATTCGAGAACCCTCATGAATAAAGGGGCATCCTGAAGAATGGCGGCGAAAACAAGATGACGAGGCAATGGGGGTAAGAGGTTAACTCGGATAGGGAAGATAGCAGGTATTTGATGAGTAGCATAAGGGGGGCAAGGATCAGGGGAGGTGTTGCGAGTTGCAGGCATGATAACCGTGAGGTTGGGAGTGATGTGGATTAGAGAGAGTGAAGTCGTTTATATTGTCGTAGAATGGTCCATGCACCAGCTAAGTTCCGCTCTGGCTCCCATGTGTTTTCAGCATGAGAATACCCCTTCTATTTAATTAAATACTTCTGTGCTTTTGTTATGCAAAGTGTAATTCCCTGTTGAATGCGAGGACAATGAAGAACTCCTAGTCACAATAAGGGACCTTAGGAGTGGACCTGGAAACTAGGGAACTACGTATATTGCGTAGATCTAGCTTAGAGTACATGTACATGTCGCTATAGGTATTTATACTAGTCCTCCTGGCGAACGGACCAAGCTATGCTGGGCTAAAAGAGGAGCGTTTGGGGTAGGGCTAAGGGTAGATTGTGGGAAAAGTGGGGACACGAGGTCGTCAACGATGACGAAACCTAGAAAGAAGAAAGTGTCCATAAATGGAAGGAAACGTATCACGAAGTAAACGACAAAGAACTGGTGGCATAAGTACAAAAACCGTAACAGCTTTCATATTCTCTTTATGTCGGAGTATTTGTTCTACCTCCCAGGATTCTTCTCCATCTATCTCGATTGGGGGGGGGCATAGTTGATTTTTCCCATGTTCCACAGTTTCTCTAAATGTGGATAGGAGAGAAGCATGGAATGTGTCGTGAATCTTCCAATTCGGAGGGAGATGGAGTTTGAAAGAAACCGGAGATACTACTTTTGTAATTTCGAATGGTTCTTCACGTAAAGGGTTTAATTTCTGCCAGGGAGTGTTTCGACGAAGATTACGAGCATCTAACCACACTTTATCCCCTACTTTCCACGGACAGAATCGTTTCGTGACACATTAGTGCATATATTGTTGAGCGAGCGCATGTGCACTAAGTGCTTCTTCTCATGCTTTTGTCAGCCACGTTAGTCGTTCTGTTAGAGCGGGAATGAAGGTCTGCCCAAGTGGGGGTAGGCTCATGGTTCATAACCGAGGATAAGGGAGAAGGGAGTTTGTTTAGTTATGGAATGAACGGACGCATTGTGTGTGAACTGTGCCATGGGGAGAAGTTCAACCCATTTGGTGGGTGTTACGACATGAGCCAATAACCTCGAATGGCGAACACGACGAGGGCGACAATCAGGTAGACGTAAAGATAGGTGATAGCGATAGCGAATAAGAGAGTCGAGATAACTAGGACGGCTCCTAGTAGAACGATAACGGCAAAGGCGAGAATGATGGAGACCTTCTCGGAATAGGATCCAGGATGAAGAGAGTTGCCGACAGAAATCCTCAAGGCTTGAGCAAGCGGGATGAGGAGAAGACCACAAGAGATTACAAGCCCACGCTTAGGCGATGTAACGATGAGATTAAGCTTAGGGTATTCTACAGAAAGTGCTACACTATTTATATGTCTAGTCATGGCGCACAGACCATGCTGACTAAGCACTAAAGAAGGAATACCCTCAACCCTGGTACAAGGGTTGACCTTAAAGAGGAAATGCCCATAACCCTAGGCTTCTACACGAGGTAAGCTTAGTAAATAGGAACGACCATGAGGTGGAATAGAAGAAGGCCTCATGGTAAACACGTGTATGTGTTTGGTAATACACACGGCATCAGGCTAAAAGTATAAGTGAGGTATGCCGGACAACGTGAGAAGGAAAACACATCTAATCGTTATATTGGGGAAGGGGAGTAAGGGAAACCGTAGTTCTTCGGCGAAGGTCAATAGTTCTCCTAAGACGTCAGAAAACTGTAACAGTGGGATTATCTTGGCAAAAGAGGCGAAGATATGTTTCTAATTCCTGATTTACCCTCTCCGTCTCGCCATCGGTTTGAGGGTGATAGGCAGAGGACAAAGTGACATCGTAATGTAGGAGGTGGGCTAGTTCTCTTGCAAAGGCTGAAGCAAATTGGGGGCCACAATTGGAGATTACTTTATCATAGAGTCCGACATGGGGAAATATATGTCGATAAAACAGATGGGCTACGCCCACTGCATTAATTGATTTCGAGCAAGGAATGAAAAAGACCCCCTTACTAAGGCCATGGTCGACCACGACCAAGACAGAATCAAAGGAATCGACCGGGGGAAAGGCAGTAATTAAATTCATGGAGATCTGTTGAAAGGGGCAGGAAGTGGAGGAAGGAATGGGGGAGAGGGGAGGAACGGTCGGATGGGTGAGAACCTTGCTAGATTGACAAAGGGTGCAGCCTTGAACGAACCGTCGAACGAAAGAAGAAAGACCGGGCCACCAGTAATCACATTGAAGAAGAGCAGTGGTGCGAAAGATGCCACCATGACCCCCAGCAGAGGAGGAATGGATGGAGGAGACGAGGTCATGGCAGGCGGAAGGAGGAATGTAGAGTTGGTGCCGATAATATAGACAACCATCGTGGAAGGACCAGTCAAGACGAGCTGATCGGGGAAAGAGAGAGGAACCTTCGCACATCCACTCGAGAGCGGAGAGGACGAGAGGGTCCGAGGGGGAGGATTGATGAATTTTCTTTTGTAAGGCGACATCGATCAGAGAAATAAAAATGGTGTCAGGAAGAAGAGTGACATCTGTATTATCGGTGGACGTATCTGGGGAAAGGGAGCGAGAGAGGGCGTCGGCAGGACCCATAGCAGAACTGGGTTGGACACTGAAACGAAGATTGAAATCTTGGAGAAAAAGCATCCAGCAAGCTTGTCGGCAAGAGAGGCGATGAGGTTGACGGAAATAGGAGAGGTTCTTATGGTTGGTATAGATTGTAACGGGAAGCCCAGTACCTTGGAGATAATGCTGCCATTCAGTGAGGGCATGGATAACTGCCAACAACTCGCAATCATAGATGTCGTAGTTGTGCTCGGCAGGGGAGAAGGTTTGGGAAATATAGCTACAGGGATGTAAGTCACCATTGCCATCATGTTGCATCAGGATACCTCCAGAAGTGAGAAGAGATGCATCTGTCATTACTTCGAAAGGACGTTGTAGGTCGGGGAGGGAGAGAACTGGAGCTCAGGTGAAAACTGACTTCAAAGCAGTAAAGGCAGTAGCACAAGATGAGGACCAATTCCAAGGAACGTCTTTCTTTGTGAGATGGTGAAGAGAGGCAGTGAGAGTGGCGAAGTTAGAGATAAAGCGACGATAAAAGTTACAAAATCCCAGAAAGGAACGAACCCCTTTGAGGGATTTGGGGGGTTGCCATTCAGTGATGGCCGAAACTTTTGTGGGGTCCATCTTAAGGCTATTATAAGCGATGATCATTCCTAAGTATTCCACTTGTGCGGCGTTGAAGGTACATTTTGACAGTTTGAGGAAGAGGTTGTGTTGACATAGACGACGAAGCACCTTGCGTGTTTGTTCGTGATGAAGGGCAAGATGAGAGGAGTGAATGAGAAGGTCATCCATATAAATGATAAGCCATCCTTCCGCCAAGTAATCGCGGAAGAAATGGTTCATCATGGCTTGAAAGGTTGCAGGGGAGTTGCACAACCCAATGTTACGTAGTGAGCCAATAGCTTCGAATGGCGGTAACTACGAGGGCGACAACAAGATAGACGGCTGTGATGAAGACAACTAGTGAGGAGAAGACAGATAGCACAACGTCCACTAGGATGGTCGTGAGAATGAAGGCAGCGATGGTGATGAACATGGTGACGAGATGGAAGAGCCGTCAGGGGCGTGCTCTGGGGTGACGGAGGAATGATGTCGATGGAATCCTCAGGGCATGGCGGCGGAGTGAGGATGGAGAATGGAGAAGTGATCCTCAGGGCACTACGGTGGAGTGAGGATGTAACCACAAGAAGCTACTAGCCCACACTTAGGCTGAGTAACGGTGAGATTAAGCTTAAGGTCTACTACAGGAAGTGCTACTCTATATACTACCAGCCATGGTGCACAGACCATGCTGACTAAGCACTATGTAGGGAAGACCCTCAACCCTGGTGCGAGGGTTGACCTACTAAGGGAATGCCCAAGACCCTGGGCTTCTACACAAGGTAAGCTATAACAGGAACGGCCATGAGGCAGAAGCAAAGAAGTCTCATGGCAAACACGTGTACCGTACGTGTTGGGTAATACAAGACGACCTAGGAGACAAACGTTATCCTAAGGTCGGGAACACAAGACAAAAGGGAAATCTATATCATATACTATAGGGAGGGGCAGGGAGTAGGACAAGGAAAAAGGCCTCTCGTCTTGACTTGTCGTAGTATGGTGGAAACGTAGGAAAACTGTAACACCCAAAGAACATAACAGTGGGTTCAAAAAGACCGAAGGGGGTAATGAAGGCTGCCTTCCAATGGTCTTCGGGACGGATGAGGATGTTGTTGTATCCCCAACGAATATCCATTTTTGTAAAAATGGAAGACTCTTTTAATTTGTCAAAAAGGTCAGAGATTAGAGGAAGTGGATAGGCGTTTTTGACGGTGTGTTCGTTCAAATATCGATAATCCTGACAAGGACGAAGATCACCAGTTTTCTTTGGCACAAAGAAAAAGGGGGATGCCTGTGGCGATTGTGAAGGTACTATTCGCCCCGTTGAGAGATTTTTGTCGAGGAATTTTCGACAGGCGAGTAATTCAGCGGGATTTAACTGATATACTTTTCCTATTTTTGGGACAAAAGCAGGTGTCAAGGTGATGGAGTGGTCGAAATCATAAGAGGGGGGTAGGATGCCTGCTTTTGGTTCACCAAAAACGTTGGTGAATTCCTTAATGA
>JBBPJT010000991.1:0-12523 GCA_038088895.1 Xerocomus potaroensis
CATATCTACTTAATGCTTACTCGTATGTAGTTTATCTTTAGGTGAATATATCTAGTCCGTTGCATCACGCGCACGACTGAGTTTATCTTTAGTCGCGCGCTCCCCGATTGGTACCTGTTTTCCCACACCCTTTTCTGACAGTTCCTACTGAAGATTGTCTGCTCAAATTACCTCTCGTCAGTATCTCTCTGTCAGCGTCTTGAACACTCCTTATTCATTGGCGGGATACTGAAGTAGTGAAAGAAAGCGAATACTTACTAATTCTTGAATTGCATTAGGTACTTTAGTAGATACCAAGCTGCTACGCGATTCGGGAGGTTCTAACTTTGAACATGGTAAATGATGCCGAATAAGGCGGGCCGTGTCGTTCTTTCTCCTCGTTATCAGCGAACACCAGATCCAAGTCCAAATTCAACGTTTATCTTTCGGTACCTTGCACAGTATTGCGCCGTCAGACAATCACCACATATATAACTCTATAGTCACCCCTCTCATCTCTAGTTTACCAACTTTATGCAGCGCTCTCTGCCCACACATGAGCTTTCCAAACAAGAAGCATTTGCAAGGCATGGGTTCCAAGAGGGTTATCCTTTGTGGAATCCGGACCCAATTTTGCTTCCACAAGACCGCCAAGCCAAGGGCCTCGAAGTTGGCGATATCGGTACCATTGATGAGGATGGTTGCTTCAGTACTATCCTCAACATATATCATTCTTCCCCTGGCCAAGTACCAAATGTATATGAATGCGAATCGTTCAATGCCGGTCGCGTCTTTTCTTCTCCCAAAACCTCCTGGCGCGACGAAGTACAACGCGTACCCTATTATACTAGTCCCCATGACGTGAATCACAGGCAAAGTTGCTCGTTCGTCTGGGGTTCTCATCGTTGACTTACTCGTGCCGCTCAGCAGGGTGATAACTCAATATACGTCTTCCTTGACGAGGGACGGCGCACATGTTATCGTGCCTCAGGGTGCAAAATTCTTCAAATTAGCGTCCCGAGATAAATTTCTCTTGGAGGGTTTAGCCGCTGACCCTGGCCGTCGCGCCGCATGGTTCAATCTCGCGACTGAACACCTAGGATATACGCCCAAATCTCTTCGTCTAATCACTGCCGTTTATCAAACACGCTCGTGGTCTCTTGCCTCGTTCGATAAGGAGGATGATCAGGAAGTCAGAGTTTGCTGTGAAGTGGTGGAAGAAGATGGACAGCTCCAGATGGATCGTGATGGATCTCATTGGTCTCCTCTGGGTCGATTTGCGCAAAAGATTGGACCCCCGGCTGAACGTCAAGGAAACTGTAATCAGACCGTCTTCATATTATCGTTCACAATCACGCATGTCGATAGTAAAAAGTCTTCTCGCCTACCACAGACCACGACTGCAGTTCCTCAAAGGGCCACAAAAAGAGGAACCAGTGCCTCATTCCCACGTAGACCGAGCAGTAATCGACCTGTAGATCGACATGGGGGAAGCTCTAGGGGTGCGAGTTCAGCAGCACGGACACTCGCCATGGAAAGCACCGCGGTGATCGAGCATGTACCACCAAAGTCTTTGGTAAGACATTCTTGGTTGTGTTGTGAATTCGGTGAAGTTGACAGTATGCTGAGTAGGCTTCCCACCCGTTGGAGATGATACACCTAGACTTACTCGCAGAGGTTTAGACAAGCTTAACGTACAAGCATTATGGATGCTGACCCACTGCTTTGTAGTATCCTGCTGCTGATACTGCAGTGACGCACGACAATCTATGGATAAACATGCGAGCAAACGTACGAAATCCTTGTTTTATTTACTCCCGACCCAAATCAGTGATTGACAGGGTGAATTATTGAAGCTTGAAGGCCTGACAACCGCCTTAGTAAAGGAAAATTGTCTCATTGTCTTAAACAACGGTAGCCATCTTTTTTCCCCTTAAAGTTGAGAATGCTTATTCAGCTTGAAAGGGGTCATCTACTTGCGAAATATGTCTTGGTCACTTGTCCACTATGGCATCGAGTCAACCCTTGATATCAGTGACTGTGTTAGGCAAGACAACATGGTCCTCCTGGCAAAACACTATCTTGGGGACCTTTTTGAATGCACACTACGAACTATCGAACAGGATATCAAGGTTTATTTCCATCATACTCATGGACGTTGTCACTGTTGATGTAAAGTTGTCAGGGTGCAGTTAGGGTCATTGAGATCAACGATGTTGCCAATGACAACAACCTAACGATCTACAAGACGAAAAATGTATGCATATGCCTTGAGTGTAACCAAATATTTTGACCTTTTTTTTCAGCAACTGCACCGTATGATTGAACTATGGTCCGAACTCGATCACCTCAACATCTTACCATTCGTCTGGGAATTTGAAATCAGTGGCCGGCTCTACACGGTATTTCCATGGACAGAAAATGGAACATTAACATCTTACCTAGAACGAAAACATGAACAACTAACAGAGGAGCAATTACTTGTGCTGGTACATATACTGTACTTGCAACCTGATGATGGATTGAAATTCCACTTCTATAGATCAGGGATGTTGCATCTGGCCTATCTTATTGTGAGTCGCATTTTACTGAGTCTGGCGCTAGCTCTTCATCCGCGCCTCTTCCCTTGGCAATAGTGCATTCGAAGGGCATCGTTCACAGTGCCTTGTCTGGGGTACGTTGTCCCGAATCTGTACTTGCTTCTGTTCACTTGTTGATGGTTGATATACAGTCGAACGTTGTGGTTGATGCACAAGGGATGGCAATACTCTCCGGGATCAGCCACGCAGTGACGTTACTGGACGGAATGGCCCCGTTAATTGTTCAATCAGAAGAGGAAGGCGACCCACTTCGATGGGCAGCACCAGAGTCACTCGGTCTGTGGAACAAGCTTAGTTCAAAGTGCATCTTGACAAAGGAGAGCAATGTATATTCCTTTGGCCAGGTTATGCTGCAGGTTCGTGACTCTGATTCATTGATCGTATACATGATAACATGTGACTCTTTGGGGGTTGAGCAGATCTATTCTGGAAAAGTCCCATATCATTACTATGAAACAACACTAGAGGTAGCTGCTGCGATCAGCAGAAGCGAGACACCGCCACGGACGAATGATCCTCGCCTCACGGATCGTCTATGGGGGATTATTGCGAGTTGCTGTAGATGGGATAACCGTCCATCCGCGTTTGACATTTGGGTACTTTGCGAGGAGGAGCTTTTAGATGCGATAGTATCAAAACCGACACCCCTCGCGGGACAGTCTCTAGCACCGGGTGAGCCGTCTGCGAGCAAGTCGTCTGCCACCATTCCGACAACACAGGAGAGTGGCGCTGTGCTGTCGGACCCGTCATTCACTGGGCTACTGTCGACCCAAGCGAGTAAGCCGCCGTCTTCCCCTCCGAGTGCGTCACTACCTGGGTCCAGTGGCAAGTCACCCGGCGGGGCGGTCCGCCTCCCGGGTCTGACTTCTATGGTTTCGGCTACCCAGTTTAGCTTGCCACCCGTGTGGACGAGTGGCATGAGACCGCCGTCATCAGAACAAATGGATTCGGGCAAGGGGAAAAAGGAGTGAATGGATCCAGTCGGCGTTTGATAGTTAGTCGGTGTTTGACGTATCTGGTAGGGTAATGCATTTTTGTCCTCCTGGAGCGTTGTGTACGTTGCTGAATAGTGCTTGTGTTTGCTCGTCGCAATATGTAAAATTTCATGTACTCGGGTGAAGGCAATATATTGAACCATGCGAACATACATAGTATACAGAGGGCGGATCCAAGGATGACCAAAGTACTATTCCTTTGTGCCTAGTTCACTACTTGTTTGTACTTTATTGGGAACGGCGTGCTACAGTCCATGTCAGACAACACGACCAGTGGTATCGACACAATAACTCACAAGACAAAAGCTTGGAAAGCATCGTATTGAACGCTGCAACCGCCTCCGCATGGCGGTTTGCTCCGCGCAACGCTGTGTGTCTCAGCTTGTAGCCAAGATGATGCGATGGGTCGAGTCTGATTACCTGCAATCTGGATTAGTGACATTTTCTGTGGCGATGAGCTATGAGACACACCTCCTCGGCATCCTGCAGTGCGTCGTCCCACACCCCCAGCGCCGACCGTGCCTTGCTTCGCTTGATCAAGATATCGATGCGATCCGGTGGGTCGATCGACAGTATCATCGAGTAGTGTCTATCAGCCTCGCTGAAGTCTTTAGAGCTCAGCGCGGCGTTCGCGAGCTCTTCCAATCTTTTCATGCATCGGTGTTTGAAGTCTGCATCATTGAATTCTCGGACGAGATCCAGAACGTTGTCCTATGACCACTCACCACATTCCCACTCTGCCCGTTTGTTTGCGACGTCTTCATCGGTTGTGAACTCATCTTGCATACGCAGAAAATATTCGACTGCTTCGATAACACGGCTGGCATTCTCGAGAGCATCACATATCGTGCGGTAAATAACAAATTTCGAAAAGTTGAACTGGGGATATATTAGCATGGCAAATAAAATGTCACAGACAGCACACCTTGTCGGAACCTTGCAGTGCCTGGTTTATTGATCCGTGGGTGAGCAGGGTGCTTGCCCACTTGGTGAGTAGACTACTTGGAGTTGACGGGAGGAGGGAGAGTGCAATAGTATAAGCGTCCAATGCTTCTTCATATTTCTTGGCGGCTGATGCCTCGTCTCCAATTGTCTCGAGCGCAACGATGCATTTGCTCGTAAATCCTGAGGGTATCGGATGCGGATGAAGACTCTTTGCCGCGTTGGAATGACAAAACTCACCGCAAGGCCACCCCATGATGATAGTGTCGGCCGTCGCCCCGTTGGGTATGGACCTGGTATACTTGAGAAGAAGCCTCCCAACATCCAGGAAGTGCTCATCCGCATACGGTATTTCAGGCTGGTATTTCTGTTGGTGGATGCGAACAGTTTGTTTGGAATCGGCAAGTTCGACATGAAGTTGCTGGATGGTTTTCTCGAGATCCGCTAACAAATGTGAGTGGACGAGAACCGGCGAGATATAACACGCACCGACATCCATACGTAGTGACTGGATGGTCTTTTCTAGGCGATCTTCCTTCCGTTGAGATATGCGACGAGAGTTTATGAACTGAACACGTATAGTTTTTTCGAGATCCGCTGACGAATGTGAACAACCGAGAGCCGCGTAGAAAATGTCACGGAAGTCACATTGATGGCGAGAAAAACGTACCAAAAGCATTTTGTTGCCTACAAAGATCTGCACGTAACGAGCGGACAGTGTCATTCACAACGAGAGTATATGGAGTAGGAAGTGTATCGCATAGATCCCACAAGCTGATTTTCTTGTCTCCAGAGATGACGAAGTCATAGTATGCTGAGATCGCGATAGAGAGTATACGACCGGGATGGCGAATGAGGGAACCGATTTGTTGATGGGTAGAAGTGTCCCAGAATGAGACCGATGAACCCGCGCTAGCTGCAATGAACGTGCCGTTGTTTGCTAAGGAGATGCACCGTGCATCGCCACCGTGAATGGGCCAATTGAAGGGGATCGTCCCAGAGGTGACGTCAAGAAGGTGGATATTACCATCGACAGAGAGTGCAAAGAGTTGTTTGCTGTCGCTAGTCCAGGCGATGGAACGACAGCAGATTGAAATGTTGAAGAGGATGTAACCATCTTGACTGTTGTAAATACGAAGAGAGCCCCCCACAACATACCCCGAGCCAATAGCGAAAAGGGAGCCATTGGGTGAAAACTTGATCATACTAACATAGGCGGTGCCTTCCAAGTCGAGTAGTTTTTCGTTGGTCGAACTTGTCCAGAGACAGATCCTTTCCTGTGATCCAGTCGCGATTGTCTTCCCATCTGCTGAAATGTCCACCACCACTGGACTCATTGACTGTTCTCTGAACTCGGTCACTTTTTCGTGACTCCGAGTCGTATCCCACACGGTCACCCGGCCATCGTGTGCCCCAGCGACGATCCACTTGCTATCTTGGGAGACCGCCATGCGGTAAACACCCCTCCCCGTATCCATCGGTATCCCCAGCTCGTTGCCATCTTTCGCACGCCAACGTCGAATCTTCCCGTCCTGTCCACCGCCCACGATGTGCTCGCCATCAGCGAGAAACGCGACTGCAAGGATGCTACGTTTAAAACTCATCTCCATCTGTATGCGTTTAATGCCCCTCCATTGAAGGCTCGTGTCCATTCAAAAGAACTGGCGCTTACCATCGGTTTATCGTTCATTTTTGCCACGTCCCTTTGCTTATTGTTCCCCGAAGATGGGCAGCCTAATTTTCCTCTTACTCACTGCTCCTTGTCAGGGGGAACGCGCTCGCCTGGGTACTGGAATAGCGAAAAGAAGAATATCCTCACGAACACCGCATAGCATGTACGTTTCCCATCCCCACAATCACTTCCTGCCCCAGTCGTGCAATCCTTATCATTGCCATTGCGGGACACGGGCGGTAAGAAACAGTTTACATAACGGGACCTAAAACACCACATCCAATCATCAGGTCCTGTCTAACGCCAGATTCCTGTGTAAGTGGCTCCAGCCCTAACCTCATCCATCTGTGGAGGCTGTGTAGGTGCATGGCGACGTACTCTAGACACTGCATCCGCGAGTTTGCACAGTAGGAAGAGTGACTGCTTTTTTTTTTTTTCAAACACGGGCGCTGATGACTTCAGTGACCGAACAATCCATTATGGATATGACATCGACGACACGGACGGGTAGGTCGAGTATTCAAATTGTCCAGGAGCGATAGCCACCAGCAATATAGGTAGTCATGCCCTTCAACGGGACCTCGTCATGCGTCTGAATCATAATTAAACTATCAGCTGCGACTCGTTTGTAGAGTTCTTACATCAACACCTCAGACAACGGCGCAGAAACCAATCGCAGTGCCTGCATCGTGTTATTGAGTCCGACGGTTCCATACGAGTGCTGCAAGAGTTTTTACTTAAACAGTGACCGGATCCAGGAGTGACTAATATTTCTTTGGACTAGCTCACCAATTGCCCTTCAGTGCGTCTTCCCACTTCAATCACGCTTCACTTTACCTCATCAAGACATCCACACGGTCTGGCGGGTCGAGCGACGATATTGTCGAGTAGTGTCTATCAGCTTCGCCATAGTTCCGAGAGTTCAGTGCGATCTCGGCGAGCTCTTCTAATCTTTTCGCATATCGGCACTTGAAATCTGCACGGGATACTCGGACTAGGTATGTAAGAGTGCCCTGCGGCCACTCACCACGTTCCCACTCTGCCCGTTCGTTTGCAACGGCTGTGTCAACCGCGACCCCATCTTGCGTGCGCTGAAATACCTCGATTGCTTCGATCATACGACCAGCATCTTCGAGAATGTCACATATCCTGTGGTAAATGACGAATTTTGAGAGGTTGAACTGAGCGGGAACGGGGTTCAGCAGGGCGAATATAATGTCTCGTACAACATAATTTGTCGGAACCTTCCAATACCCGGTTGATCGATCCGTAAAAGGACACTGTTTGCCCATTTGTTGAGTAGACTGTGTGGAGTCGGCGGGCGGAGAGAGAGAGCGGTGGCACTGGCGCCGAGCGCTCCTTCATATTTCTTGGCTGCTAATGCTTCGTCTCCGACCCTTTCGAGTGCAACAATGCATTTGATTGTGAACCCTGAGAGTAACAGATAAAAACGTTTGGCTACAATGGGATGATAAAGCCTACCAGGATGCCATTCCGCGATGACATTGTCAGCTTTCACCTCGTCGAATATGGACCTGGCATACTCGAGAAAAAGTTTTGCAGCATCGATGACGTCGCACTCCACATAGAGTACCGGTGTTTCTGTTGGTGTGTGCGAACAGTCTGACGGGAATCTGCAAGTTCGACATGGAGTTGATGGATAGTTTTCTCGAGGTCCGCTGACGAATATGAGCAGACGAGAACCAACGAGACAGACACCCATCGACATCCGCGCGTAGCGACTGGATGGTCTTCTCCAGGCGGTCTTCCTTTCGCTGAGATCATACGATCACTCGGCTATCCTACGTTCCAGCAACAATCCACTTGCCGTTTTATGAGACTTCAATGCTGTAAACAGTACTCCCGACACGCATGGACCCCACCCCATTACCATCTCACATGCCAGAATTGAATCTTGTCGTCGTCACCACCCACGAAGTGCATACTATCAGTGAGAAAGGCGACCGCATACACCTCACGTTTACAATTGATTGTAATAGGAATCCGTTCGACGACGTTCCGGAATTTGCTTTTGTTGGATGCCTTTCGCTTCACTTGCGATCGCTTCATCTTTCATTCTCCGTTGCTTCCTTTCTCAACCGTTCCTACCAAAGGTCACCGGCCCAATTATTCTCTTGTATGTATGCCCGGTCAGTGTTTTGAATACCTACTATTCCTGGTCGGGGTACTGAAGTAGTGTGAAGAAGAGCGTCCTCACGAACTCCACCCAGAGAAAATTTATACTCCGATACGTGCGATGCGGCCGAGTCCAAGCCCCACCTTTGATTTCCATCTCAGCATGCGGACATACCGACATTAATAGCCCTAGTCTTCTGCATAATAAAGGCTTACAGATTAATTGCTGCATGTTGAATTGCATTAGGCAGATACCAAGCTGCTAAACACGGGCGATTGGCTTCGGAGGGTTCTGATTTTGAAGATTCATCACGGCGCTAAATGATGCCGAAGAAGATAAGCTGTGTCGTTCCCCTCGCTATCAGCAAACACCAAATCCAAGCCCAAATTCAACATTTTATCTTTCAGCACCTTGCGCAGTGTTGTACAGTCAGATAATCATAACTTTATAGTCACCCGTCTCATCACTAGTCTATCAACTCTATGCAGCGCTCTCGGCCCATTTATGAACTCTCCAAACAAGAAGCATTTGCAAGGCATTCCGAGAAGGCTATCCTTTGTGGAATCCCGACCCAATTCTGCTTCCACAAGACCGCCAAGCCAAGGGCCTCGAAGTTGGCGATATCGGTACTATTGACGAAGATGGTTGCTTCAGTGTTATCCTCAATATATATCATTCTTCCCCTGGCCAAGCGCCAAATGTATATGAATGCGAATCGTCCAATGCCGGTCGTGTATTTTCCTCTCCCAAAACGTCCTGGCGCGACGAAGTACAACGTGCACCCTATTATACTAGTCCCCACGACGTGAATCACAGGCAAAGTTACTCGTTCATCTTGGGTTCTCATCGTTGACTTACTCATGCCGCTCAGCAGGGTGATAACTCAATATACTTCTTCCTTGACGAGGGATGGCGCACATGTTATTGTGCCTCAGGGCGCGAAATTCTTCAAATTAGCGTCCCGAGATAAATTTCTCTTGGAGGGTTTAGCCGCTGACCCTGGCCGTCGTGCCGCATGGTTCAATCTCGCGAGTGAGCACCTGGGATATATGCCCAAATCTCTTCGCCTAATCACTGCCGTGTATCAAACACGCTCGTGGTCTCTTGCCTCGTTCGATAAGGAGGATGATCAGGAAGTCAGTTTGCTGTGAAGTGGTGGAAGAAGATGGAAAGCTCCAGATGGATCGTGATGGATCACATTGGTCTCCTTTGGGTCGATTTGCGCAAAAGATTGGACCCCCGGCTGAACGTCAAGGAAACTGTAATCAGACCGTCTTCATATTATCGTTCGCAATCACGCATATCGATAGTAAAAGGTCTTCTCGCCCACCACAGACCACTACCGTTGTTCCTCAAAGGGCCGCAAGAAGAGGAGGCAGTGCCTCATTCCCGCGTAGACCAAGCAGTAATCGACCCGTAGATCGACATACAGGGAGGTCCAGGGGTGCAAGCTCAGCAGCACGGACACTCGCTACGGAAAGCACTGCGGTGATTGAGCATGTTCCACCAAAGTCTTTGGTAAGGCATTCTGGTTGTGTTTTGGATATCATGAGATTGACAGTGTGCCGAGTAGGCTTCTCACCCGTTGGAGATGATACACCTAGACTTACTCGCAGAGGTTTACACAAGCTTAACCTACAGGCTTCATGGATGCTGACTTACTGATTTGTAGTATCCTGCTGCCGATGCTGTAGTGGCGCATGACAATCTGTGGATAAATATGCGCGCAAAAGTACAGAATCCTTTTTTTTTGTTTACTCCACGACTCAAGTTGGTGATTGACAGCGAGAATTATCGAAACTTGAAGGCCTGACGGCCGCCTTGGTAAAGGAAAATTGTCTCATCATCTTGAACAATGGTAGCTATTTCTTTCTCCCTTGTCTTTGAGGATGCTTATTCCACTCGAAGGGGTCATCTACTTGCGAAATATGTCCTCGTCACTTGTCTACTTTGGTATTGAATCACCCCTTGATATCAGTGAATGTGTTAGACAAGACCACAGGGTCCTCATTACGAAACACTATCTCGGGGACCTTTTTGAATGCACACTACGCACTACTGAACAGAATATCGAGGTTGATTTTCATCATACTCATGGGCGCTGTCACTGTTGATGTAAAGTTGTCAGGGTGCAGTCCAGGTCATTAGGATCGAGGCTGTTGCCAGTGACAGCAATCTAACGATCCACGAGACGAAAAATGTATGGAGATGCCTTGAATGTGATTTAATGTCTTGACTTTTCTTTCTTTCCAGAAACTGCACCACATGACCGAACTATGGTCAGGACTCGATCATCTCAACATCCTACCACTCATCTGGGAATTCGAGGACCGTGGTCGGCTCTACACGGTATCTCTGTGGACAGAAAATGGAACATTAACATCCTACCTACAACACAGGCGCGGAGAGTTAACAGAGGAGCAATTACTTGTGCTGGTACATATACTGTACTTGTCGTCGGACGACAGATTGAAATTTCACTTCATAGATCACGGGTGTTGCGTCTGGCCTATCTTACTGTGAGTTACGTTTCACTGAGTCTGGCACTAGTCTTTTATCTACACCTCTTCATTTGGCGGTAGTGCATTTGAAGGGGATCTTGCACGGTGCCTTGTCTGGGGTATGTTGTCCCGAATTCGTATTTCTTCACCTATTTCTTATTGGTCGAGATATAGTCGAACATTGTAGTTGATGCGCAAGAGATTGCCATGCTTTCCGGGATCAGCCATGCAGCGACGCTACTGGACAAAACAGCCTTGTTACTCGCTCAATCGGAAGAGGAAGGGGATCCACTTCGATGGGCAGCACCAGAGTCCCTCGGTCTGTGGAGCAAACTAGGTTCAGCGCGTATCTTGACAAAGGAGAGCAACGTATATTCTTTTGGCCAGGTCATGCTGCAGGTTTGTGACTCTGGTTCATCACGGTCGTATACCTGATAACTTCTGACTCCTTGGGGGTTGAGCAGATCTATTCCGGAAAAGTCCCATATCATTACTATGAAGCGACACCAGAAGTAGCTGCTGCGATCGGCAGATGCGAAATACCGCATCGTCCGGAAGATCCCCGTCTCAGTGATCGTCTATGGAGGATTATCGGGAGTTGCTGTAGAAGGGATAACCGTTTCTCCATGGACGACATTTGGGACCTTTGCGAAAGGGAACTTTCGGATGCGATGGACAAGACAGTATTGGAACAGACCTCGCTCGCGGGCCAATTCTTGAGACCGGGTGAACCGTCAGCGATCCAGCCGTCTGCTACCGTTCCGGCAACACGGGGGAGTGGCGCTGTGCTGTGGGACTCATCGCCCACCGGGTCACTATCGATTCAAGCGAGCAGGTCGCTGTCCTCGACGCCGTCTCTGCCCCCGACTCCGATGCCATTCCGGCCGCTGCCTCTTCCACCGTCTCCGACGCCACCTCCGCCACCGACACCGATTCTGCCTAGGCCGCTGACTCCGGAGATGGCTCTGCCGCTGTCTTGGAGTTCGCCATCTAAGGGGGTAGGGTCTAGTGGTAAGTCACCTACCCGGGCGGGCTTCGCCTCGGGTCCGACTTCATCTGGGGTTCCAGCTATCCCGTTAAAGTCAATCATCAAGAGGGGATCGTCGTCGTCAGAACGCCCGTTAAAGTCAATCCTTAAGAGTGGCACTAGATCGTCGTCATCAGAACGCCCGTTAAGGTCAATCCTTAAGAGTGACACGGGATCGTCGTCATCAGAACACCCGTTAAAGTCAATCCTTAAGGGTGGCACGAGATCTTCGTCATCAGAACAAAGGGATTCGGACAAGGGGAAAAGGAGTGAATGGACCCACTCGGCATTTGATAGTTAGCCTGTATGATATACTTGGTATGGTAGTGCGTTTTGTCCTCCTGAAGCGGCTGTGTACATTGCTGAATTGAATAGTGCTTATGTTTGCCCACTGCAATATGTAAATTTCCATGTACTTGGGCACGCCAGCCAGCCCGCAAGCTGCTGCGAGACGGTCCCACCCGCCTCACGTGCCACCTGGGTCAGCTCTGCCTGGGGCCGAAAAGAGCTCTGCGCTTCTGCTTAATCCCCCTGCGCCAACCTCATCCTCCCCCTTATAGTAAGTAATCGGCTTACTAATCGAGGTCCCAAACGAGCAACGTATTGAGACCAATGGAGTCCCAATCGGTAGCAGGGCAAGGGATGCGAGAGATCAGTGGAGAAGCTCACT
>JBBPJT010000992.1:0-12521 GCA_038088895.1 Xerocomus potaroensis
GTTGCTCTCGCAATCTTGTCATCAGCGGTTCTCCTTACCGGAGTCTTGTATCTTGTTGTCGCCCTCGTAGTTGCTGCCATTCGAAGCTACTGGCTCACTACGTAACAATGGCTGCCATCCCCGAAACCCTTGATGAATGGGTTTCTGCCGCCTCCCGTTTCCACGCCCAACAGCAACGCATTCGCGCGATTCGCGCAGGAGGGTCATTAAGCCTCGGTGCAGGACAACATCGACGCGACCCGAACGCCATGGATGTCGATGCCGTCTTCCTATCACCAACCAATCATGCAAAACACTTGTGCGAGAATCGTTGTTTTATTTGTCATAGGATCGGCTGCAGAGCGAGTAATCACCCCGATAAACGAGCTCGAGTGCAAACAGCAGGAACGACGACTCGCACACCTCGTTCACTCCCGCAGCGAGAGAACGGTCCCGGACCTTCTCATATCCCTCGGCCAACACCTATCCATGCCATCCAGACGGAGCAACAAACTGCGGGATCTGAGCCAATGAAACTCGATCTATTCATCTCTCGCCTGGTAGAAAAGGGGACTACCCCTGACCAAATTCATAACGTTCTGGAAGCCTGCTATGAAGATAATGTGGAAACCAAGAACGTAGCCAGAATAGAACTGGTGAAGATGAAAGGAAAGGATTTTTGAGACGGGAGAAAGTGAAGTCAACCACTTCTCTCCCCGTTGAGATAGTAGCCACTGTACATAACGAACGACAGGAATCAACATCCATGCGTCTCCCCATTCGTTTATTCGGCTCATCTTCCCCAGTTGACACCTTCGCCTTGATTGATAGCGGAGCAACGGGTAATTTCATCGACGAACAGTTTGTCGAACGAAACCGTCTTCCGCTTACGAAATTAACAATCCCACGAATCGCCCATAACGTGGATGGAACTCAGAATAAGACCAAAAGGATAACACACTGCGTTAACATAGCGGTAAAAATCAGCCCCTGGGTGAAACCTTTAACCTTCCTAGTATTGGCGCTTGGCAACGACCAACTCATTCTAGGAATGCCTTGGTTACGAACTGCGAACCCTACTATAGATTGGCAAACTGGGACCGTAGAGCTCCCTCTCCCAAAACGAACTCACCTCACGTCATATAACCAAGAAAACTACACCGTCCGCTCCCTCACTACGAATGTCGATAATAAGATTGCAGCTCAATGGAAAAAACGCTATCGTCCCACAGAACAGATACGATGAACTACCATTGCAACAGAACTCGCTCAAAAGCAGAAAAAAGAAGAGCGAATTCTCCCACAAGAGTTCTCGACCTTCGCTGACGTCTTCGGACAGCCAAAAATGGGACAACTCCCCCCATCCTGTCCTTTCGATCATGCAATTACCTTGAACCCTCATTTTATCCCTCGCATAGGGAAGATATATCATCTGACCCCGCAAGAACGCGAAGCCTGTAGAAAATTCCTCGACGAGAACCTCGCAGCAGGAAGAATTGTCCCCTCTAAATCTCCACAGGCGTCGCCATTCTTCTTTGTTCAAAAGAAGACGGGTGACCTTCGCCCGTGTCAAGATTATCGATATCTGAATGAACATACTATAAAGAACGCTTACCCGTTACCTTTAATTTCGACTCTCATGGATCAACTCAAAGGATCCAAAATATTCACAAAATTTGATGTGCGATGGGGGTACAACAATGTCTTGATTAAGCCGGCTGACCGATGGAAAGCGGCCTTCATCACCCCCTTTGGTCTGTTTGAACCCACAGTCATGTTCTTCGGGTTGTGCAATTCACCCGCCACGTTCCAGGCCATGATGAACCACCTCTTTCGCGATTATTTGGCGGAAGGGTGGGTAATCATATATATGGACGACATCCTCATTCATTCCTCCGACCTCCCGACTCACCACCATTGTACGCGTCTCGTCCTCTCCCGACTTCGACAACATTCCCTATACCTAAAATTGGAAAAATGTACTTTTGACGCCACTGAGATAGAGTACCTAGGAATGATCATTTCACACAATCACGTCACAATGGATTCCACCAAGTTAACCGCTATTCAACAATGGGCTCCTCCCCAGTCGGTTAAAGGAGTTCGCTCCTTCCTAGGTTTCTGCAACTTCTACCGTCGCTTTATCCCTAGCTTTTCCCAATTAGCAGCTCCTCTTCATCGACTCACTAGGAAGGGCCAGCCATGGAGTTGGTCACCTGATTGTGTACTGGCTTTCGATCAGCTAAAGAAAATCTTTCTTTCCGCTCCAGTCCTTACCCTCTCCGACCTCACGCGTCCCTTCATCGTTATGACTGACGCTTCGCTTGTCGCCACTGGCGGTATCCTCATGCAAACAGACGCCAACGGAGACTTGCATCCATGTGGTTATTTATCGAAGACGCTTTCCCCTCAGGAACGCAACTATGACATCTACGACCGAGAACTGCTGGCCGTCATTCACGCCCTTACCGAATGGTGCCACTATCTTCTTGGGACCGGTTTCCCTGTCACCGTCATCACTGATCATAAAAATCTATCTTTCTTCCGCCAACCACAACGTCTCTCTCGCCGTCAAGCTCGATGGATGCTCTTTCTACAGGACTTCGACCTTCACTTCTCCGTTCGTCCAGGCACCGCCATGGGACCCGCCGACGCCCTCTCTCGCTCCACCACTGTTGACACCACCACCGATAATGCCGATGTCACCCTCCTCCCTGCTAACCTTTTCCTTGCGCGTATCTCTCTTTCCCTGGCGCAGTCGATTGCCTCCACTTCCTCTTCTGACCCTCTTGTCGTCTCGGCTCGTGACCTTCTTCGTCGTAATCTCCCTCTCTTCTCCCGCTCTTCTCTTGCCGATTGGTCTTTCGACAACGATTGCCTGTATTTCAAACGCCGGCTTTACGTCCCTCCTGCTGTCCGGCGTGACCTCGTCTCCTCCGTTCACTCCGCCCCTTCTGGTGGCCACGGGGGCATCTTCCGCACCATCGCCCTTTTACAGCAGGACTACTGGTGGCCCGGCTTATCCGCCTATGTCCGTCGCTTCGTTCTCGGCTGCCCCCTTTGTCAGTCCAGCAAGGTTAATACGCACCCTTCCGTTCCCCCCCTCTCTCCTCTTTCTTCCTCCTCCTCTCGCCCTTTTCAACAGCTATCCGTTGACCTTGTCTCTGGTTTTCCCCCCTCTTCGGGCTTTGATTCTATTTTGGTTGTGGTCGACCACGGCCTTAGTAAGGGGGTCTTTCTCCTTCCTTGTGCCAAGACCATCGACGCAGCGGGAGTCGCACACCTTTTCTTCTCTCGCATTTTCCCTCACGTCGGCCTCCACGATAAATTGATCTCGGACCGTGGTCCCCAATTTGCCTCAACATTCGCACGTGAACTCGCTTGACTGTTGCATTATGATGTCGCTCTCTCTTCGGCATACCATCCTCAGACCGACGGTGAATCTGAGTGAGTAAACCAAGAGATCGAAACCTATCTTCGTCTCTTTTGTCAAGACCACCCGGAAACTTGGGTGGATCTACTCCCCATGGCACAATTCGTGCATAATTCCTCTGTCCACTCCGTGACAAAATGCTCCCCATTTTCACTGATTTTGGGGTATGAACCACGTGCCTATCCACCCCTCGGAAAAACCTTCCTCCCCTCCTTAATGGAACGTCTTACGACATTGGACAAAGCACGCAATGAGGCGATGTTTGCCCATCAAATGGCACAACAATTAATGAAAGAATGACTGCGGAGCAAGTTCCGTCCGTGGAAAGTCGGTGACAAGGTGTGGCTAGAAGCGAAGAATTTGAAACAAAGTTCTCCTTGGCGAAAACTAAACCCCCTCCAAGAAGGACCGTTTGAAATTACTAAGGTCTTGTCCCCTGTGGCGTATCAATTACACCTACCCCACCAATGGAAAATTCATGATGTGTTCCACGCCTCTCTTTTATCCCCCTATCGGGAAACGGCAGAGTTCGGAAAAACACCGCTGCGCCCTCCTCCTTTGGATATCGGCGGTGATGAGGAATGGGAGGTAGAAAGGATCTTACGACACAAAGGGGTAAAGCCACGGAGGCAGTTCCTCATCAAATGGAAGGGTTACCCCTGGTCCGAAAATACTTGGGAACCAGAACGGAACTTAAGCCATGCACAGACCCTCCTCGCCGCATATAAACGAGAATGGTCCCTCTAACGATCTTCACCCCTCATTTTATCTCACTCAGTATGCCAGCAACACGAAACTCCTCTTCCTCTCCTCGCCCCACTACGTCCGGACACCTGATTCCTTCCGTCTTTCCTATCCGGGTTAACTTTCTTCCTGACATTGCTCGCCAACTTGTCTTCTCTACTATTCTTCAGGACGCCCCCTTGTTCGCTCGAGCAATGGAGTCTGAAGTTATGGATAAAGCCGTTGAAGAGGCTTGTACAGTCTATCATACCCTCACCACCTTATGTCTCATTCTTAACTCTTCCTTCCCTACCGACTGTCCTCCTCTTCTAGCCGCACAAAGTGTAACTTGTTTGGGACGAGCCCGAACACAGATATTGGACTTACTATATCGACTAGGATTTGGCTATGTCGTCAACTCTCTTCCTTTTGATATTATAGGTCCTATCGTGTGACCCTTCCTGGTCGCGATGCATCCCTCCTCTTGGTTCGCCTACCTACGGCAACAGGAGATGCCGGTTCGTATCACCACGGTAACCTCCTACCCCTTACCGCCTCTTGCCGTAAACCCTGCCGATCCTCTAGAAGTGACACCCGATGACAGTACAGTCATGCCCAGAGGTTATATCTCATCTCCGACGTCGTCTCCTCCCCCGCCACTCGTTCCCACTCGTTCCCCTCTTCCAGTACCCCCACCTAACCTCCCCGAGATTCCTCGTGATCGGCTGTCCCCATCCCCCACATCCCCACGCCACGCCCAAAGTTCAACTCCGTCTGGGAAGTGGACCAAGAAAAAGGGGAAAGGAAAGAAGAAAGCACCTATGCAAGCACCTTTTGGCCTTCCCTCCTCCCCTGCGTATAACCTTCGACCTCGTCCAATCCCCACTCCTCGTCCCTCCCCCAATGAGATGAGCAATCTCCTTGCTTCCTCCTCCGCTGCATCGTTGGACGGTGATTGGCACTCGGTTTGCGAATGGTGCGACGAACGGGATACCCATCTCGGCATCTGGTGCCCCCGTCATCAATGCCCCTCCTGCTACGCTTACGCCCCCGGGCATCTCCTGGCCAATTGTCCGGCCAGCGCTTGCCCTTATTGTGCAGGATCTCATTGGGGTCTCCCTTGTCCTCTTTATCGATGCTGTCCAAACGGCTGCAACGAGTGTCGAATGATGGTTTGGGGCGAACTCTGTCCTCGTCGAATTCGGGCACAATATCTTCAAGAAGAGGAAGCGATTCTTCACCAAGATTTGCCGGACGACTACGACTACGTAGTTCGTGAGTAAAAAGTCGGTGACTTTTTGGCTAGTTCGGGGGTTCTGTTACGGTCGTACGATTTTTCCTTCGTTTCTCTCTTTCTACGTGTATGTTTCCCCTTTCTCTCAACGCCCCTGTCATCTTGGACGCTATTTTCGTTCTAGGCTTAGTCATTCGTTGACTGCCTCGTGTCCCCATTCTTCCCATGCGAAACCCTTGACCCTACCCCAACGGTTCCCTATTTAGCTTCTACATAGCTTGGTCCGTTCGCCGTTGGGATTAGTATAAGTACGCAGCGCCATGTACCAGTAACGCAAGCTAGTTCTACGCAATCAAACGTAGTCTCCTAGTTTCTGAGTCATTCCTAAGGTCAATTCGAAGTTGACTAGGAATTCCCAAGTCGTCTCTCCGTTGCTTCGCCCAAACTACGTCAAGCGTAACATCTTCAACTACGAGGGATCTGATCCTGTTGAATAAGGGAAGAAAGCAGTTTGACGTTCGTCACTGCCAACGGTGCAGTTTATCCTCATGGCGGAGGTGTGCCCGTCAAGGGCGGTGAATCCGAAACCAACACCTTAGTCTCCCAACTAGGTGAGCGCCTTTTAACGTCATGCCCAGGACGTGTCCTGGCTGTCCGCGACAACCAGAACAAGGAGTAAGCAGTTTAAAGCCATACCCAGGGCTCAAATGAAGAGGGCAAGCAGTTTAAGGCCGTGCTCAGGGCCCATAGGAAGACGGTGGAGCAGTTTAAGGCCATGCTTAGGGCCCAAAGGAACCGGCGTCAAGCAGTTTTAAGCCATGCTGAGGGCTCATGAATGGACGTCAAGCAGTTTTAAGCCGTGCTGAGGGCTCAACAAGCGACGAGGGGTGGTGGCGGCGAGTTATAACGACAGGGAACCGTAAAGACAGGGAAAAGTACCCCCCGGACAAGACCGGAGGCACCAGCTGACGAAACAAATCAGAAGAGGTCGAGGTTGGAAGAGAGAGAGGGGGCGACCTCAAGGGAGAGACCGAGGGATGGGAGGAGAATCGGCGAGGAGGAGGGAGAAGACGGCGGAGAGAGGGATGGGGGCGATGAGAGACCGAGAATGCGAAGGACGGACAAGGGAGAGAAACCGGGAGAGGAGGTGGGGGAAGAAGGTTCGGTCGGCGCGGAGAAAAGGAAGAAGGCGCGGCGGTGGGAAGTGGGGGAAATTGGATGGGGGACGTCGGCAAGGAACCCGTCGATCCGGTCGGGAGGGAACGGGGAAACGGGAGAGACGGGAGGGGACGGCGGAAGAGGAATGGAGACGGCCCGAGAGAAAGGAGAAAGTGGAGGGGAGGGAGGAAGGGGGAGAGCACAGGCGCGAGAAAAAGGAGAAAGGGAGGGGGAAGCAACGGAAGGAAAAACGGGCGGGGGAAGAGCGAGGAAGGAGTCATCGGTGACATCATCGGCCCAGGAGAGCGGAGGAAGGACTGGGCGGAAAACAGGGGAAAGAGGGGCAGGCGGGGAAGAGAACGAAGAAGAAGAGGAGGAGGGGAGAGGAGAAGAAGGAGAGGAAGAAAACCGGGAAGAAAAAGGGGAGACGATGGCGACAAGAGGGGGAGTGGAGATGGGAAGGAGCGGGGCGTTGAGAAGGGACGAAACAGGAGAGGGGAGGGTGTCGACAAGAAGGGAACGAAGATGGGCGACAGTAGGGGAGGCCAGACGAGGACGGGCACGATGAAGGGTGCGACCGATATCGCGGGCACGCGCAAGGGCACGGGCAAAAAGGGTAGAACGGGAGAGGGGTGGCGTGGTGGAAGGAACGGATGAGGGCGGGGAAGAGGAGAGAGGGATAGCATGGAGTGCTTCGTCAAACGGCGCGGGGGAGGAGGGGGATGAAGAGGGGGAAGAGGACGGGGAGGAAAGGTAGACGGCTGGTAAGGCGAGGTCAGAGAGAACGGGGGAAGGGCCATGCTGGATGCCCACGTCGGTATAGGAAATGTTCCAGGATGGCGGAAGGGTAGGATTGGGCAGAGATGAAGGGGAAGGTGGGGGAGAAGGGACTGGAGTGCCGAGGTTGTCATCGAGGATGGCACAGACAAGAGAGGAGACGTCGTCAGGACGAGAGGGCAGTTGGCGGGCAGGGGAAACGGCATTCGTGCGACGGAGTTCGTGTTCCATTTCGGTAGTGAGGAGAAGTAGGGAATCAGGAGAAGGGAGATACGGAGGAGAAGAGGAGGGTTGGGAACAACGGGTAACGGAGGTCAAAGTGGGAACGGGATTGGGTAAGGGAGGACAGGAAGGACGCCATATCGAGGAGCGAGATAAAAGGCGAGCATGGGATAAGGCCTCTGGATAGGAGCGAATGCGACGGATGTGGATGGGTGGAGGGGGTCGAGGATGGGGAAAAGACGAAGGTCAACGAAGAGGAGGAATATGGCATTGCTGAGCATGAAAACAGGAGGCAGCAGCGATCCATCCTTGAAGGGTAGTTGGTGGTTGGGGCATGGTGAGAATTAGAGAGGAGAGGGTGGGATCGATCCCTCGGGAAAAGGTGTCGATAAGATCGTCGTCATTGGAGATGTTCGATTCACCCATGAGTCGTTGGAACGTATGGAGGAAAGAGGAGAATCCATGCTGAACAGAGAGATTTTGTGTGAGGGAAAACAGCTGAAGACGGGCAAGAGTTGAAGAGAGGTAGGGGTCGAAGGTTTGTTCAAACTCATGAACAAACTGCTGGTACGTAGATGGGAAAATGGTGATATCGTTCATTTTCTTATACCATTTTTGCGCGAAGGGAACACCAAGCCCCTCCGTTAGTTTGCTAAGGCACACGAGGATTTTGGCGCGATCGTTGGAATAAAACGAGGCATTAAGGGAAAAGTGGGAATCCATTGCTGTTCGCCAAGCGATGGCATGACGTGCTTCACCAGAGAAAGCACCCAGAAGACTGGCGAGGGATTCTTCACGAACAGAGGGGGGTATGGGAGAGAAGGACCAGGAGGACGTGGTCGTAGAAGGAGTTTCGAGAAGGGGGGTCGGGATGGATTCAGTGTGTTCAGACGTGGTGATCTCCCTTTCTTGTTCGGCAATCATCGGTTCGTCAGAAGTTGTTAACAATGAGAGGGATGTGGTCATCCCTTCGCCAGAGGATATTCGTGGGGCGGCTAATGGGCGAACAGGGGAGGTGGGTGGTAAGAGAGCCATGTCAGTTAGAATTGGAGAGGGTAAAGTTTGGTCCTCCTCGTCTTCGTCGGGAGATGATTCCGGATCTTCGCCTCTTGTTCGTTGTTGGATTGTTCTAAAACTGGCAGGGAGGCCATACACCATGTTGGTGAGGAGGGGAGTTTGTGCCGGATTTGGAAGGGATAAACGTTGTTCCTGGTAATTACTTTGGTAAGGAGTTCAGATAGTTGGAGAGGGTCGTTCATAAGCTGGAGATGGTCGATCATACAATGACCGGGCAGGAGATCTGGACGTTTCAGAACGAGGAGTGGAAGTTCTAGTTCTGACCACTGGTAAGGGAGAGCTGGTTCGTTGTTGGACATCAAATAAGAGTTGAGTCAGCCGAGGGGTAGATGTTTGTCGGCGTATTACTGGCGAGGGGGATGGCAATTGTTGGCTTTCGGATGCAGTGGGTCCTTCGATTTGGAGAGGAGCAGGACTACTTTGTCCTGGGGTTCCTGTTGTTGGCGACGGACGAGGAAGGGGACTATCTGGTCCGGGTATCCCTCGTTGTGGGGAAGATCCTAGATCCCGTTGTGGTGGAAGGGTAGGGCGGCGGGGGAACATGATGACGAGTGCTTGCTAGTGAATACTAGTCAAGTAGAGGAAAGCTTAATTTTTTGTTACGTAGTGAGCCAGCAACTTCGAATGGCGGCGACTACGAGGGCGACAACAAGATAGACGACGAGGAGGAAGACGACTAGTGAGGAGAATACGGATAACACGACGTCCACTAGGATGGTCGCGAGAATGAAGGCGGCGATTGTGATGAATGTGGCGACGAAATGGGGAGCCATCAAGGGCGAATGCCAGGATGACGGAGGAGTGATGTCAGTGAATCCTCAGGGCACGGCGGCGGAGTGAGGATGGAGCCACAGGAAGTTACTAGCCCACACTTGAGCAGGTAATGATGAGATTAAGCTTAGGGTATTCTACAGGGAGTGCTACTCTATATATACTACCAGCGATGGCGCACAGACCATGCTGACTAAGCACTATGTAAAGGAAACCCTCAACCCTGGTGCAAGGGTTGACCTAAATAGGAAACGCCCTTAGTCCTGGGCGCAACACGAGGTAAGCTATTAACAGGAACAGCCATGAGGCAGAAGCAAAGAAGCCTCATGGCGAACACGCGGACGGCACGTGGTACAAATACAATCGACCTAGGAGTCAAGCGTTATCCTAAGGTCGGGAACACAGAGACGAAGGGGAAATCTATATCGTATACCGTGGGGAGGGGCGGGGATAAGGTAAAGGAAATGAACCATTAGACTAAGGACCCCGATGTTAAGGCAAACAAAAGGACGTCCTGTCATAAAACTGTAACATTACCCCGATGTTAATCTTGAAGCTTCCCAGCTTCAAACTCCAGATACTTCATCAAAACGCTAAGCTGAATTGTGGTGGGGCGGGCACGTCAACATTTCATGTAATACCCGCAACGGCGTTGTCAGGTCACTGAGGACAGCCGCGTGAGTGCCAGCGAGACAAGAATCTGTAACGGCGATGGCGAAAGGGGAAGTTTCGGAAGAGGGAATTAGTGTAGGACGATCCTCGGAGACGGGAGGATAGGAAGGACGAGAGGTATCGAGGTTGGCATAGGAGGGGGGATCCTCGGAAGTGGGAGGACATACCCAGCCGTTATGGTCCATCCATTGCGCGTCCAGGCTCAAGAGGGAGCGGGCAACAGTGAATTCCAAACAATGGAGGCAACTGCGGAGCCAGAAGAGTTGGCCATGATAACAAATCCGCGTGACGACGAAGAAATCGTACGGGTTCAATTGATAAAGAGGAATGAAAGGCGGTACATCGATGGGGACCGGGGTGAGACGTCAACGAGCGGGGTGGTTGGGAGGGAATGCTGTGAGTGAAAACATGAGGGAGTGATGGCGGATTGGAGAGTCATCGATGGTGTCAAGCCCAGCTTTTATGCTTGGTGCGAGCGTGGGTATGGAAGGAAGAAAACGGAATGGAACAAGAGCGGAACAAAGAAGAGAAGAACGCAGAACGGAACAAGAGAGAAGAGAAGATGACGAGATGGAAAGAAGGTGGAGAGCCGCAGAAGAGAAGCATACCGTGGCATCAAGCCACAAGGAAGAAACGGAAAACGGAACAGGGGGGGGCGGCGGAGAGGAAATCAGTTTAGACCCGTGGCGGGGATGAGCGAGGAGAAACTGAGGAGACCGTGGTACGGCGGTAGGCCTTGCAACGCCCTCATGGTCAAGGGCACTACGTTGGTAGCGGCGGGGGATCCAAGGTTGATCATCAGTCGGGGCGGGGATGGGGAGTCGGAAGTCGTAGCATCAGTTGCAACGCTCTGCAACGCCCTCACGATCAGGGTCGCTGCGTCTTCTGTTACGGTCATACAATTTTTCCTTCGTTTCTCTCTTTCTACGTGTATGTTTCCCCTTTCTCTCAACGCCCCTGTCATCTTGGACGCTATTTTCGTTCTAGGCTTAGTCATTCGTTGACTGCCTCATGTCCCCATTCTTCCCATGCGAAACCCTTGACCCTACCCCAACGGTTCCCTATTTAGCTTCTACATAGCTTGGTCCGTTCGCCATTGGGATTAGTATAAGTACGCAGCGCCATGTACCAGTAACGCAAGCTAGTTCTACGCAATCAAACGTAGTCTCCTAGTTTCCGAGTCATTCCTAAGGTCAATCCGAAGTTGACTAGGAATTCCCAAGTCGTCTCTCCATTGCTTCGCCCAAACTACGTCAAGCGTAACAAAAGAACTAGCTTCTCACTAGTTGAGAGCTATTAACGCTCCAACCATTCCACCTCGATCTTTCCGTCCCCCTTCCCCTACCCAATCGACCACCTCTGAAAGTGAGGACAGTGACCTCTACCAGAACGTCCTTTCTCCCCCTACACATTCTCCTACGCATTCCCCTCCTGCCGAAGCGATGTAAGAAAATATAGCAGATATGAATCAACAACAGCAGAACGTTCCCGCTGACCCTGAGCCAGCCTTCGTTCCTGGCCCAATCCCCCCTGAATCTAAGGTGGGTTTACCTGACGTTTTCTCTGGCGAAACAAAAGACGCCGTCCACTGGGGACAGGCCATGGCAGCGTATTTCAAGTTGAACCCTGCCCACTATGTCTTTGATGGTCCCAAGATTTTAGTAATGCTCAGTAAACTAACAAAGGGACGAGGAATCCCATTTGCTGAGAAGTGGTACCACCGTCTCAATGATGAAACCATTCCTGACGATGAAAAGACATATGAATTAATGATGAAAGATTTCGACAAAACGTTCTACCCATTCAACTTCAAAGAGGAAGCGCGCCGAAAGCTCTTAGCTTTAAAACAGAATACCCGTGACCATGCAGAAGGGTTCCAGAATTTCGTTGCAGATTTTCAGCTTCATGCCGCGCGAAGTGGCATCGCTGATCAATTTACCCTTATCGATTCCTTTGCGGCAGGCTTAGATCCTCAGCTAAGCCAAATGATTCTATCTATGGCTGTTACGGTTTCACTACGATTCCACCTCATCGTGCGAATAGTCTTGACGATATCCTTTTTCCTAGTCCTCCCCGCCATCCCCTACGGTATACGATTAGACCTTTCCCTTGTCCTTGTGTTCCCGACCTCAGGATAACGTTTGTCTCCTAGGTCGTTCTGTATTACGGGCAACGTGCCGTACACGTGTTCGCCATGAGGCCTTCTTTGCTTCTGCCTCATGGCCGTTTCTGTTCTTAGCTTACCTCGTGTTACGCCCAGGGTCTTGGGCATTCCCTTTGTAGGTCAACCCTTGCACCAGGGTTGAGGGTTTCCTATAGATAGCGCTTAGTCAGCATGGTCTGTGCGCCATGGCTGGTAGTATAAGTAGTAGCGCTTTCCCTGTAGTACCCTAAGCTTAATCTCATCGTTACAACGCCTAAGTGTGGGCTAGTAACTTCTTGTGGCTTTCTCCTCATTCCGGTTGTCATACCCTG
>JBBPJT010000993.1:0-12489 GCA_038088895.1 Xerocomus potaroensis
GGACAGGGAAAAGTAAGGGCTAGCAATGACCCTGCAAGCATTTTACCTAATTCCTTCTCACACTCTCACAAAAATCAAATGTTTCCAAAATGACCCAACATTGGGACACTTTTTTGAGCCACTGTATATTTATTTCTTGGAAATAAATCCAAGTATATTTATGCCAAGCCTGTTACAACACAACACTTTATTGCACCAAAATATATAGCAAAAATGCTACACTTAACTATCTTTCCTTACCCTTCACTCTTTCTTCAACACTTCATACTTCTTTTGCTTTTAGCTGGCTAGACCTGGTACCAATTACTTATTTAGATCACTCCACAAGCTAGGATGCACAGCACCAACTATAGTAAGGCCTGTGCATAGTAGAACCATCATATAAATAAATAGGATCATGTTGTTATGCTAGTAGTAGTATATGATCAATGATAAAGAGAATCTCCTAGTCTTGTAGTGAAGACCTTAGAAGAGGACTTTGGAAACTAGGGAACTATGTTTGATTGCATAGAACTAGCTTATTGATACCAGTACAGGCACAGGGTATTTATAGAGTACAAATTGGCATATGGACCAAGCTATACAAGGATGAAAGCAGTAGCCTGGAGTGCCAAGCAAAGTCTAACTATGAAAGTATTGGGGACATAAGGTGGTCAATAAAGAGAACTGCCTAGAAAAGAAAGAGCGTCTGAAGAAACAAGAAAGAGTGACTAAGCATAGAAGAAGAAAAGAAGAGAAGAAGAACAGCTAAGTATTGAATTGGCAAAAGTTCATAACAGAAGGTCCCTTTTTAGGTGAAAGGACACTGACCTTTCCTACTCCTTGTCTATGTAAGTAGAGTTCATATTGTCAGGGTCTGTTGGGTCTTGAGTGAGTTCCACCAGATGAATCTTCTTGGGGCAGAGCTCCCCCCATGGCAAAAAAAGACATTTAGGACAGCCATCTGGATTGCAATAATAAAGAGGACAGGGCTTTCCCTAATGACTCTTGGCATATATAGTGCAGAGGCTCTGAGGGCAATTGTGAATAGAATGCCATGCTGCATATGCATCACATAAAGGACATTGATGAGTTGGGCACCAGATTTCAAGATGCCTGTCTTTTTCCCCACACCAAGGACATATGGATGTCTATTCTTGTGGTTCAGAGAATGTGGATGAAGTTAGGGTAGAAGTGAATGGTTGTGGCAGAGTGTTATAGTTTTACTACGTTTCCACCCTATTACGACAAAGTCAAGACGATACACCTTTGACCTCTTCCCCGCCCCTCTGCTTGGTATACGATTAGATCTCTCCTTGTCCTTGCATTCCCGACCTTAGGATAACGTTTATCTCCTAGGTCGTCTGTATTACTTAACATGTACATTACACGTGTTCGCCATGAGGCCTTCTTCACTTCTGCCTCATGGCCGTTCCTGTTATAGCTTACCTTGTGTAGAAGCCCAGGGTCTTGGGCATTCCCGTTTATAGGTCAACCCTCGCACCAGGGTTGAGGGCTTTCCATATGTAGTGCTTAGTCAGCATGGTCTGTGCACCATCACTGGTAGTATAAGTAGCCTAGCACTTCTTGTCGTAGCCCTAAGCTTAATCTTAACATCGTTACAATGCCTAAGTGTGGGCTAGTAGCTTCTTGTGGCTTTTTCCTCACTCCGTCACCATACCCTGAGGATTCCATCGCCAATTCCCATCCTCACTCCGCCACTGTGCCCTGAGGACTAGTTCTTCTTTCGCTACCCGTCATCCTGGCACGCGCCCTTGACGGCTCCCTTATACACCGCCATGTTTATCACCATCACCGTCTTTGTTCTCACGACTATCCTAGTAGACGTCGTGATATCCATCTTCTCTTCGCTCGTCACCTTCCTCCTGGTGGTCTATCTTGTTGTCGCCCTCGTAGTCGTCGCCATTTGAAGTTATTGGCTCACTACGTAACACAGAGGGGTGTCTTTCTTCATGGATGATGAATGGAGATTGTATGCCAGAGAGAAGGGTAAACTGTAAGGGGTCATAATGGCTTTCTTCTTCCCCTTTCCCTTCTTCTTTATGGATGACTGGGTTGGAGTCAGAGTTCCTTGGTCCAGCAGAATGGTAGGAAGAGGTCAGATAGGAAGAGGAGGAGGTAATGATATGGGGGAAGGGGAGATCATTGGTTTAGAAGACTGTAACCCCCTGACTGTTTCTTCTACCAGGTAGACCCTAGGGATAGGGAGAGAGAGAGAACCTGATGGTGGGGTTTCTAACAGAGGAGGAGGAGAAAGGGCAAGTGGCAAAGGTAGGAATGTGTCAACTAGAGTAATGCAGATGGGAAGTTCCTCCATCTGCATGTATCGATACCATGTCATAGGATGAAGGTGTTGAAGAAAAGGATGAATGATAGGGGCAATAGTGAGAAAAGAAAGGGAGTTGATTATATACCCCAATCCAAGTTGGTATAGTAGGTCAAGAGTTTGTATCCTTGCCATCTGTAGGCATGTAGTTCCTTGCATGGCAAGGATAGGCAGTCAGTCAGTAGAGGTAGCAGTATTAAATACAAGACATAATGTTGCTGTTACAGTATTGCCTGCACCCACCTGCAGGCATCGACACCATCCAAAGGTCTTGAAGGGCGAACAGCCGGGATCAGACATGATGGGAAGATATCAGAGGAAAGAGGATAGATTGACAGACAAGAATGCCTATGCTAGGCAAGGTACAAGCAAGGGACCACGGTTAAAGATGAACGTAAGGTTCAACCACCCTAAGTACTACCTTTATATACCTACTAGGGATGCGCACAGACCAAGTTACCTAATGTGCTACAAACGGCAACACCCTAAACCCAAGGGTAAGCCCTAAACCCTAGAAGCAAGAAGCACACCTCGTGGGGGATAAGAAGTAAGCCATGAGGACCGAAGAAGCACAGCCATACTCGCCATGTGGGAAGAATCTATCTACGTACAGATCGGGGTCAAGGGTACACCCGATCAAGAAGGAAGTCCATGTCGAGCAACGTGCGTCAACGCGTAAACATAACGGATATCGGATCACGATCTGATATTGAAGGAGATCTAATCATAACAGTCCGACCTTAGCGTAGCAGCTAATCGGACAAGGAAAGTCGTAGGTGAAGGGATTGACGGCCGTAGGCGATACGGGGTAGTCATAGGGAAGTCGCATCGAGTATTCGTCATACGTATGTTCTATAACGTAGACGTCAAGGGTAGTTTCAAACGGTAAACCCCATTGCTAGCTTTAGCGCAAGTAGGTTTTCATTAAAACTGTAACAGTCGCAAGAATAAGGTATAGTTGAGCTGTCTCAACAATCACTTGGTCAGCAAGAGGAGAATTCATAAGCTAGAGGAAGATAGGGGCATCCTGAAGAAAAGTAGAGAAAACCAATTGATGTGGAAGAGATGGAAGCAGGTTCACACACATGGAAAACACTGCTGGAACTTGGTGGGAAGCAAAAGTGGGTTGTTGTTGGGATGGTGAGGCATTGCAGGTAGGAGGCATGTGTTATGCTTGGCCTGAGTAAGGATAAGCATAGCCCTTGAAAGGGGATCTGGATCTTGGCCTTCACATTGAAGGTATTGTCGACTCACAAGCTGGAGGTCTTAGGATCGAAGAATCGGTAAAGTAGAACATCTGATGAGTTGCTAAGCAATCATCAAGAGATACTGAAGGATCTATTGACTGGTAGGTCACAAGATACAAGGGAGAAACTACTTGATACTGCTGGGTATCTTGTGCTAGACTAAATAGATCAAAGGATGGTACATAGACCAAGCTGTGTCTACTGCAAAGTGACTCATAATGAGTTAGAACGAGTCATGGCTATCATATCATGGCAATCATCAATCAATGGGAATAAAGGGACATGAGGTATTTAGTAAGTGAATGCCTGGAATGGAAATAGCATCTGGTCATGGGAAAAGGAGTCAAGACAATGGGAAGGTTATCATATGGTTGGAAAAGGAAAGATCAAGGGAAGATAAAAGAAACAGGGGAATGAAACATAACATTACCCCCTTAGTATGGTAAAAATTACCATATTTTCAAAACAATTATTGAAGGGAAGAATAAACAGGAGAACCAGTCATGTTCCTGTACCCGATGTCATTGGTCTGATTGTCGTAATCTGTGGGGTCAGAATTGGGTGGAGTAATGTAGTCAATGAAGAAAGTGGTGGTTGTGGAAGGGGTTTGGGAAGATACAGTGGATAGGGTGGAGGATTCAACTAAAGTAGACATGTTTTCTTCCCAGGCAGAAATTCCCCAACTGGCATCAGTGACATCAGATGGAGTAGGACTAGGTTCCTGCTCATGGACTTCTATTCTCCAATTGATATCATCTATTGCCTCTTGCACTTGTCAGGTTGTCACAGCAATTGTTTCAGTAGACTCTCGAATTGTGGACAATACTCAATTAGTGATTTCCTCAATCATCCAGTCTAGGGCAGGATGATATGATCCAGTTGATAATAGAGTAATTGATTGTAAAGTGGCATGGGTAGAACGTCAACTTTAGTGAGAGAAGGAAGAAGAGGTAGAGAGTGATCAAGGGGGGGAATGTCTAGTAGCTGGGCGGGAAGATGGATGATGTCCAGAGGTGTATTGTTGATAATAGAGACATTCATATAGTTGGCAGTCTCACTTCAAATGCCCAAGAAGTCAGCAAAAGAAACAGGCTCTAGAATATTAAGGATGGTCTGGAAAGAGGATTGGGTCTGTCTGCATTCATAGCTGCTCTGCTACATGTGCCCATTTGATTCAATCCATAGTTCATTGAAACATTTCCTCTTCTCTAGGTGTTAGAGGTGCAAAACTGGCAGATGGAGTAGAAGCGGTAGGAGAGATGGATACTGCTGGAGGAGATATGGATTGTTGGAACCCATTGTCATTGCAAAGAGCTCTAGATTGTCATTTAAGGGAGAAGTTGATGTCAGCTACTATCTCCAACATATCTAATTAATGTAGTGCCCTGATGAGGTGATGTTGAAGCACTACAAGATGAAGGGAAATGGTGGAGAACATGCAGGGTATATCATGGGTTGTTGGGGGTTCTTGTTCAAAGATGTTAGAAATTGTGAGAAGCACAGTGCACTGGTTATAGGCTTCCATCAAGTTTCCTAAGGGGGAATCTTTATCAAGATATGTGTCTAGTGTGACAGCAAGTCTGGGATTTTCTAGGTTGCCTTGAAGGTATTCAAAGGTATTGTTGTTGATCAAGATGTGTATGTCAGCATATGGGGAACAGGTAATGGTAGAGAAGTCATAGGGGAGAGAGATGATATTGACAGGAGACAACATGATGATGAGAGTATGGAAGAGCTATTCTCTGAGGGGAAACATCTTGGGGTGAGCCTTTTTATAAGCTGTTAGGACTTTCTTGGTATTTTTCAAGTTCCATTCTGGTTCCCACAAGTCATCTTCTGGCAGATAGCCCTTCCATTGGATTAAATAAAAGCAGTTGTTGAGCAGACCTCAATGCTTTAATATCTGCTCCACTTCAAATTGTTCTTCTGAAGTGATAAGGTCAGGTGGTAGTTTTGGGAAATTCTTGCCATGTATGCTATTTTTGTGATTGGGTAATAACAAGGAGGTGTGGAATACTGGATGAATTTTCCATGTTTGTGGAAGTCAGAGTCTGTAGGATAGTGGGGAGTAGACTTGTGTGATTATGAAGGGTCCTTCCCATTTTGGGGCAAACTTCAGGTTTTGAATAGAATGTCTTAAGTTCCATGCTTCTAGCCACATCTTATCTTCTTTTTGGAATGGTGTGAAGTTCTTCATCATATATGATTTCATGACTTGTTTGGCCAGTTTATGAGCAGCTAGGGCTTCATCTCTAGTGAAGGTGAGAAGTCGAAGGCATTTTTCAATCGCAAGGAGATCTGATTCAGCCAGGATGAAGGAGAGAGAGCAGGATTCATAGCCCATCATGAGAAAGAATGGTGATTTGTTAGTAATGGAGTGAGGGCAGTGATTATGGGCGAATTTTGTGAACATAATATTCTCCACCCAAGAAGTAGGATTGCCTCCACAATAGATCTGCAGGTATGTTTTGACTTCTTGGTTCACATGTTCTGTTTCTCTGTCAGTTTGTGGGTGGTAAGCAGTTGGTAGAGAAAGATCATATCCAAGGATGTGTCCAAGTTCTCTTGTGAAAGAGGAGGCAAACTAAGGGCCTCTGTTAGAAATGATCTTGTCATATAGTCCAAAGTGAGAGTAGACTTTTTTAAAGAATAAGGCAGTGATGTTCTTGGCAGTAGCCATTTTCTTAGTAGGGCAAAGAATTACCCCCCTAGTAAGGCCATGGTCGACTATGACCAAAAGAGAGTCAAAACCATCAGAGATGGGGAGGTTGGTAATCAAATCACAGAAGATCTGTTGAAAAGGATAAGAAGCAGAAGAAAGAATAGGAAGAAGTGTTACAGTTTTTGGTCAATTTCTGTACAATATACAGTAGTTCATTTCCGACCCTTTCATTTCTGTTATCTAGCTTTCATTTCCGATATCTTGGATGCTATTCCTCTTCTAGGATAACTCTTTGTTATCCTCGTGTCCCCAACTTTCCCACATCGGATTCTTGGCATCCCCATTGTATGGTCTTCCCTTATGCGGTCGACACAGCTTGGTCCATTCGTCAAGATACGTAGGATAAATACCTAGCGCATGTATCAGTAGAGGCAAGCTAGTTCTACGCAATATCAGTGTAGTTTCTAGTCCTTCCAGTGTCAACTTCTAAGGTCTCTGAGTTACTCCAGTGACTAGAAGATCCTTTCCTACAAACGCGTAACAAGGAGGGGGGGAACAGTGGGATGGGTATTTGCCTTGTTCTGCTGGCAAACAGCACATCCATTGATGTAGTTGCATACAAAAACAGCAAGCCCTGGTGTTATGGTTTTGCCTGCACCTGCCTACAGGCCTCTACACTCATTAATGCACTCTTCACATTCTTGAAGGTCACTCTTGGATGGGATCAAGCCATACGAAGGAGTAGTGAAAGGAAGGAAGATAAATTGATAATACCCAAAGCTAGGCAAGGTACAAGCAGGGAACATGTTGTCAATGCTGAAACTTAGGGTTTCAGCCTACTGGTATCTACCTTTATATACTGACTAGGAGCATGCACAGACCATGCTACATAATGTGCTATGTATGGCAATACCCTATGCCCAAGGTAAAGCCCTAAACCTTAGGAAGCTAAAAAGTACACCTCGTGATAGAAGCGAAGAAGGCCACAAGGACAATAGAAGTGTGGCGATCATGCTGCATGGCACTATAGAAGAACAGGGTCAAGAGTACACCAGTTTGGGATGATGAATCATAATGGTCAAGTTATCATGACTCGACAGATGGTTTCCATAATGGTACAACCCTAGTATGGCAACTGGTCATATGGTGAGAGATGGGAGTGAAGGAGGGATGACAGAATCTCCATGAATGTTAACGATGACCCCAATACTAGGGGTCAAGATCCTATAACTATAACATTACCCCAATACTACACTTTGAAATACCAGACTCAAACATATCAATCTAGATCTATGGCATCAGGATCTGAAGGAGAGTCAAAGTAGAAGAGGAGGTGGTAACAGGCAACAAACAAAGTCACAGATCCAATAAGCAGCCCAAGCAAAACATCAGGGCAACAGAATGGAGAGGTCATGGTGGCGAGGGATAGAATGAAAGGTGGAGTATCAAGAACAATTGGTAGCAGAGGTTGATGAGAGACATTGAAGGTCTTCATTACTGTGAGTGGTTCTTATAAGCCATTCATGGGAAGGAACAATAAGGATCAGGAAGCATAGAATGGCGAAGAAAGAAGGATGTGCATGATCCGAAACATGTTGGAGGCATCAATGCAGAATCCAATCAGGCATAAGGACAAAACCTAAAAAGAAAAACATCCACTTTTACTTGACGGGAGTGGGCAACCCAAAAGAAAATCATGGTGGAAAATGAGGCAACTGGGGAAAAACACAAGGAAAAAGGAAAAATCTTTGGCATGAAGACTTCATCCATCACAGCCAAGCATCCAGTCACACTCATTCTAATTCATGTCCACAGAAGGAGACCGTTCACTATCGACGACTGTGGAAAACCTTTAAGGAAGGTACCAAGAGATTGATCTTCCATAAGAATGGTGCCTATGGGGCACAGTACTAGCATATCCATCCTTATTCCAGTATAGGGGGACTCCAGTCCCTACCTCCAACTTACAATTGAAGTTACTAGCTGATGACCAATAACAACAACAACAAAAACAACAAAAGAGCTGGTGGCCAAAGGCAAGGTGGCAGTAGGAGAAGCAAAAAGGCCGAAAGGCACCAGCTGACAAAGACAGAAAGAAGAAACCCCCTAAAAAAAAAAAATTCAGGAACAACAAAGTGGGAGTAAGGTAGCAGAAAAGATGGCACCCAACAGCAAGGACATCCGACGGAAGATGAATGAAACAACAATTGCCCAGGGAGGAGGAAAGAGTGGCACCTCAATGAAAAGGCCCAGTGGAGGAAGCAGCAATACTCCAGTAGGAGGATTCCCGTGTTACTGGCTTACAGCCTTATCATATGGCAATACACACACCAGGGGTGATCCAACGGAAGAGGTGATGAAGCAGTTTTAATGTCATGCAATAGATGATCAACAGTGTGGGAAGAAAACAGTTTAGAGACTTGTCAGTCAATGGCATTATGGTGGTGAGGATAGCACTTGCAAACAGCAAAGGAAATAGTGCAGGCCCAGGTTAACTGCACAGGGAGGAACAGTGAATGTGCACTCTTTCTCTAGAGGCACCAGCGAACGGATGAAGAAGAGGGGGTCCTGAAAGACTGAAGGCACCAACACTCTGAATGATGGAAGGACCTCCAACTTACAATTGAATCTCGAAAGTGGAGTCCTGAACAAAAGAAGGGACCAAGTCCCTGAACAGCAAAGAGAAACAAACAACCAGGGCAGTAAAACCCAGAAAGATACCAACGAGGTTACAGAAAGACCCAGAAGGCACAGTTGAACGTAGTCGATGAGAGGATGGTAGATCAGACTGTTTAATGACTTGTTGGTCAGCATTGACATTACAGAATCCCAGAGAAGCAACTTTGTGGCCAGGATGATTGTGAAGGCACTAGCCTATATGGCTGATGGTGGACCAGGCCAAGAGGAGGGGGAGAATGCAGTTTAACCTCATGCTAGAGGCAACAAAAGTGGGGAATATGCAGTTTAAGGACATGCCAGTCCCCAAAACAAAGGAGGGAAGCCCCAATAACGAGGGCTGTGATGCAGTTTTAAGTCATGCTGGACTCTGGTGGGGAGACAGACTGATCATGGGCATGTGGCAACATCGGGCACATGCGCTTAAGTGTTTCATACTAAAGGACATGAATTCCAATAGATTGATTGAGGTTGGGGTCACAAATACGAGGACCTGAGACTGGACATGCAAAATGCTGTAAGGAAGAGATCAATGCAGTTTAATGCCATGCCAGGTAGTCAGATAGAAGAAGGAGTATGCAGTTTAATGTCTTGCTGGACATTATGGCAAAAGAGGTGTGGGGTCAAAAGGCATTCAACAGTACCACATTGTTAGGACTGGCACCTAACTCACACAACTATCTACATGGATGAAGGAATCAAATATGCCTGGCTATGGCACACGAATATACTCATGACAGCGATATGACAATCCTTGTGATCACGCGAACAGGGGACATTATCAATTCGTCCTACATGGCAGCCTCTAGCACTCTGCCAATATGCTCCCTAGTGCACTATGGAAAACAGCAATATTATTCATATTTCAACAATTGAGGCTGACATTCATTGGAATGCTCTCATGTATTGTGGCAAATGACCACATGATTACCAGATAAGGGTGGTATACCCATGCTGTAATGCAAAAGGATAGGAAGGAGATGATAATGGGGATGATAAGCCAGGGAATGTGAAAGATATGATGGGCGACAAATGAAGAAGCCCAAAAGGAAAAGGAAAGATGCAGTTTAACAATGTGCCAGTCATCTATGAAGCCAGCAGGGTGTCCACCCATGGAGACATGCAACCACATCTGGGAAATCATAATGGAAGGAGGATACATCACACTAGATAGCAATGACTAGAGAAAGTTTCAGCATTTGTTACGGTTTTGCCTGCACCTGCCTGCAGGCCTCTATACTCGTTAATGCACTCTTCACATTCTTGAAGGTCACTCTTGGATGGGATCAAGCCATACGAAGGAGTAGTGAAAGGAAGAAAGATGAATTGATAATGCCCAAAGCTAGGCAAGGTACAAGCAGGGAGCATATTGTCAATGCTGAAACTTAGGGTTTCAGCCTACTGGTATCTATCTTTATATACCAACTAGGAATGTGCACAGACCATGTTACATAATGTGCTATGTATGGCAATACCCTATGCCCAAGGTAAAGCCCTAAACCCTAGGAAGCTAAGAAGTACACCTTGTGGTAGAAGTGAAGAAGACCACGAGGACAATAGAAGCACAGTGATCACGCCACATGGTACTATAGAAGAACAGGGTCAAGAGTACACCCATTTGGGATGATGAATCATAATGGTCAAGTCATCATGACTTGACAGACAGTTTCCATAATGGTATGACCCTAGTGTGGCAACTAGTCATACGGCGAGAGATGGGAGTGAAGGAGGGATGACTGAATCTCCATGAATGTTAATGATGACCCCAATACTAGGGGTCAAGATCCTATAACTGTAATACCTGGCCACCAGAATTCGGAAGTGATCATCTGGTGAGTTTTAAGGATGCCATGGTGGCCAGCAGTGGCATGATCATGAGATCGAGCAATGACATTATGATGAAGGGAAAGATCGTTAGGAACATATATGCAGCCTTGATAAGTGAGGATACTGGCATCATATTTCCAGTCAGAAAGATGGGAGTGGAAGTGGGTAAGGACTTTGCTGGCAAGAGCATAAAGAGAATCTAAAACGATAGGATCGGAAGAAGAAGTGATTTTTTGTGAAAGTTTGGTATCAATTAAAGAAACAAAGAGATCAGGGGGTAAGAGAGTGACATTTTCATTGTCAGAGGGTTCATTAGAGAGGTAATCAGGTCAACAGAAAAGGGCATCAGATACAGTGAGATTTCGTCCCACAACATGTGTTAGACGAAGATCATAATCTGTAAGATCAAGCAACCATCTGGCTTGTTGACAGTTAAGTTTCTGAGGGCAATGAAAGTACATCAAATTCTTGTGGTCAGTGAAGACCTGGACAGAATGAGAAGAGCCATGAAGAAAGTGTTTTCAAGTGAAGAGAATATGAATGACAGTCAGAAGTTTGTGATTATAAACATCATAGTTGTGTTCTGCAGGGGAGAATGTCTGGAAAAGATATCCACAAGGGTGCCAAGCACTATTGATATCAGTTTGAAGAAGGATGCCACCAGAGGCATAAAGTGAGGCATCTGTAGCAATGGCAAAGAACCTGGAATAATCAGGAAGTTGTAAAACTGGTTGAGAAAGAAACATCTTTTTCAGCATGTTGAAGGTATTTTGTTGACATTTTGTCCATTCCCAGGGGTGAGTTTTCTTTGTTAGATCAAGGAGAGGTCAAGCAGTATTAGAGAAGTGAGGAAGAAATTGACAGTAGAAGTTGGCAAATCTTAAAAAAGATTACACATCACATACTCATTTTGGCATAGGCCAATCTTGAATCCCTGCCAGTTTGACAGAGTCCATGGCAAGTTCACCATTCTTGATGATCATTCCAAGGTACTCCATCTCAGGGATGTTGAACTTGCATTTCTCAAGCTTGAGGTACAAGTCAAGTTCTTTTATTTATTGGAGGACACATTTTGTGTGATGTTTGTGTTCTTTTGGATTGTCTGAGAAAATAAGGAGGTCATCCATGTAGATGATGAGCCATCCTTCAGTGATCATATCTTTAAAGGAATCATTTATGAATCGTTGGAATGTGGCAGGGGAGTTGGACAGCCTGAAGAACATAATGGTTGGTTTGAAAAATCTTCAATAAGTAATGAAGGCAGTCTTCCATTGGTCATCTTCTTTGATATGAACATTGTGTACCCCCATTGTATATCAAACTTTGTAAAGTGAGAAGCTCCCTTGAGCTTAGAAATGAGATCTGAAATGAGAGAAAGGGGGTATGCATCTCAAACAGTATGTTTGTTGACGTATCTATAATCCTGGCATGGACATACAGTGACTCCAAAAACCAGCCCAATGTTTGACTCTAATCTAGTATATGAAGCATACTGCAATTATATAAATGAATTAGATCTTACTTTGGTGGGATGTATTGTAGTAGGAACCCCTGGCTACACCTTTGCTCTATATATCATGTGATTCTGTTCATGTGTTGCCAAGATATGACCATTACAAAATGAATACAGTGGCTCAAAAAAGTGTCCCAATGTTGGGTCATTTTGGAAACATTTGATTTTTGTGAGAGTGTGAGAAGGAATTAGGTAAAATGCTTGCAGGGTCATTGCTAGCCCTTACTTTTCCCTGTCC
>JBBPJT010000994.1:0-12456 GCA_038088895.1 Xerocomus potaroensis
AATGACCCTATAATATGAATAGTGTCAGCATTGATCTATGTATAAGACCAATTGACTAATCATAGATCGCTTCTAGAATATGGTTATGTAATCTGAAGATGAAATAGAATACCATATTCTCAACAAACGAGAAGGACGGTGAAATATAAGCCTGACCACGCGAATTCAGGCGAACATCTGATGATCTAGAATAATTGTTCAATAATGTGTCGCCGTTATGACCACACCACGAAACTCCGGATAGCGGAGATTCCCGATGTTATGCTGTTGTTTCGCTTGTCAACACTTCATGTACAACAGAATACTCACTGAAACCTAACACGTAGTTTCCAAAGCACCCACTTCGCGGGTGCTGAGCCTCGTGGTGAGTTGTAACACGATCAGTGCGGGTGAATGTCTGGATCACCTCGTATCCTGCAGCACAGGAGACATTCAAGTCACCTGGCAAGATTCAATTGGCCAAGAATCGCTCAGGGATTCATCAAACAGTCGAATTGACACATTTTACAAGATAAGTAGTACGGTTGTGACGATGGGCTGATTGCTTTTGTTTCTTCTCCGAAGGGCAATCGTTCAGACCTCATGAAAGGTTTTTTCTTTATTATCACATCTTCACTTCTTCACCCTTTCACCTTTCACAATCACGCTTCTATTTAATTACCGAGTGATATTGTTGTAGCCGATCCTCACCCTAAACGCATGTATTAACGCACGGACCATTCTGTATAGTATATAAGCTGTAGCATAGTCGTCCTGTATCCTTAGTTTTGGTACTTTCGAATCATACCGCATTGCAAAGCCTCTCTTCGAGTGCCTAGTAGTGTGATCCCTGTCACCTCGACAGCAGACTCCACTATACTCATGGGGGAAGTGGATAAAAGAAGGACAATGGAAATGTTCTTGGGGTACATAGTTTCAATCCTATCAACCATCGTGGGCACACATTATGAAAACTTTCGCAGCAGTTCCAACTTCAATGGAAGACGAACGCACTATGTCGATGATCACATGGCTAAACAACCCGTGACGCAACCGCCAAGATATTGGCACCCTGCGGGACCATATCAAGATTCAGTAGTGGCGTGAAGTTGGGCTCGAGGCGAAGATATGTGCTCAGATCTGGGTTTTAGACATCTCTAATCATCAAACGTAGATCGAGCCATCCTATAGACAAGTCATCAAATGTCGTGATGTGGAGGACAAAGTAGGCAAACGGGACATCTCACAAGTTAATGAACCTGACCACTCCTCCATCGGACGAGCTGCTCCACGAGCACGTCCCACTGCAAGACTTGCCCCCGGGCTCTGGGTCTCTTGTTAATTGGCTTGATGCGCCCCTGCAGTAGGCTCACCCTCGGAGGTCGTTCAGATGAATATTCTGAGCGATGCAGATATCAATACATCTTACGCCGGTACATCAAGTAAGTTGTCAGGAGCATCAATCACGACTGCGCCAATTTTGAGAGTGCCACCCTCCTGCACGAGATTATTGGGAGAAATGGGATTGGAACCCAGAATCATATCATAACAATCACTCGTGCACTAATGTAGACTCTGCGGCTATTGTTGATTGAACACTACTCCCCAGCCTCCTGTGTGGATTGCAGCCACGCCCGAACAGTTCGGTTACGGGCCTTTCTTTGGCTCTCCCTCGCCGCACGGATCCACAAGCCCATGATTATATCGAAATGATCAGGTTCCTCTGTATGCTTGGCTGCCTGTTCTTTTTTCGCGGTCCGTGCAGCATAGCGCGCAGCTCGAGTGGATACTTGAGTAGGTCTTTGCGCGCTAGGACCAGCCAATCCATGTCCCGGCGCATTGTCGCTCAACGTACCGTTATCTGGCTCATTGTTGTAATAAAAACTTCTCGCCTTCTCTGCAAGTCCGCGAGAACCTTGTAAGCCCCACACCTTCAGGGCTGCGGCAGCATAACACAAATCGACAATGATGGAGGGTGGCCACTTTTCTGTGTTTGCCGGTTGTCGCGCATCAGAGTTGTGAGGTGCATGCTGGGAAACTATACGGCCTGGCAGATGTGGTAGAAAATGTTGCAGGGTAAGACGACTGCTTGGACGGACATCAATTGGTGGATTATAAGGAATGTCGTTGACATCCAAAGCGAAGTTGGGGGTCTATCAAATACTTGAATCCCATGAATATAAGGCATAATAACAAAACAGACCTTCAAGAAAGCTACTTCACTAGCACAAAATGAGTGGCGAAATTGGGCGAAGTGCAGCAGCCCATTCCGCTCATCATCAATGTGATTCAAAACTTCGACAGGATCATACATTCTACCTCGATGGCGAGAGAGGTTCAACATGTACTCAATCAAAGAGTTAGAAAGTCTGTATGTGGGTGATGTAGGGGAATTAGAACGTACTTTGTCACCCTTGGAATGCGGAAGAATGTGACGTGCATCACATTCATACTCGGGCTCGCCAGTCATGACACATGTTGCGTCACGTTCAATTAGTCTTTCTCTAAATTTACGCCTACGATCTGTTAGATCTGATGCATCCGACGTTCTTTCATCCATTGCCATGACATCAGCAAGGCGAGGCTCATCTGAAATGGTTTAGCAGACAGCTTGGATACATGATATTCGAACTTGCCTTGTGATTTATAATAGTAGGAGGGGGCATATATTTCCACATCATAATCACATATCTCTGGGCCAGTGTTTGATGTAGATAAGTAGCCTTCTGCGCCATAGATGATGTACCCAAGAAATCGCAGCCACTTGAGAGGCTTTAGAGTAAACCTGGTGACCTCGGCAAGTGGGATGGAAAGAACGAGGTGAGTGGAGTTGTCAAAACATAGCCATAATTCTACGTCCGACGAAGAAGACATGACGGCACGATAAGACAACAAATTCAAGATTATGTCATCTCTGTTTTCTTACGCCGGAACCATAACGACACCCTTGTTGCTCGTAAGCCATCTGAGTGAAATCGACACAGTGGAATTGAGTTTATTCCCACCGGACTGAGAGACAGCCTTCAGTTTTGGCCCCACGTAGGGTGATCGACTATGGGCCGCTCGTTGTGTCCCGGATCATCTCAGGTGCTGCTCAGTCTGTCTTTGATATGAAGGGTTGGCTGGTAGTGACAGTCCGTTATGTTGCCACCCGGATCAAACATGAGACAGGAGCTTCAGGAAAAGTCCAGTGGGTAGCCCACATGGGAAAACTGCTGAACCAGATAGTTTACTTAAAGGATTTTACTAGGTGAGCGTTCAACGTTCAATGTTCACAGTTTACGTAGGATACTGACCTGTATCATGCGGAATCATATTACAAGTACATCTGCGGGTAATGAAGTTCCCATGTGGTCTGTCCAAACTGGTGCGGGCTATACAAGAAAGGTGAAGTCGCATGGGATGCCGTGAAGGCTGGAGAAGTGGTTAACGGAACAAAGCGATGCCATACCGTCGCGAACAACCAATCCTGACATTCAGTATCATACTTCAACGAACATGGATCGGGGCGCCAACCGCGAGTCCGGTCCCTTAGTTAACGAGCTCCCAAACTTCACCTGAACCCCTCTCTACTGATTCGACGTACTCCCAGATCTCACCATTCACTTGTTTCTCTGCACGGGAGATGAACCTGTTCTTGAGACCTTCAAAGAGTAGGTCTGTTTCGCCTTCATATCCTTTGGTTGCTTTCAGGTCCTCTGCGTCATTTATATAAAGGATGTAGCCCTTGGGGGCTGCGATTGTTATCTTGTCACTTCCAATCATAACAAAGTCCTTTGGCAACTGGGGGTCGTTGGCCGCGTTGCGAACTCTGACGCAGAATCTGGTACGATACTCGCTTGAAGCATGGACAACATCGCAATCCACGTCTCCGCAGACCAGACATTCACCTTTGATGCGTAGGTACCAGTGGCTCCAGGGGTCGGCTGTGGACCGAATGAAATACCTGCAACATATCCTATTTCATACCCTTAGGCCATCTCACGAAACTCACCATGCTCCACTAATGTGGTCTGTTATATTGGCTGGGCGGATGATGTTGGTTGGATTTTTTCCATTCACAACCGTGAAAAACATGTTCTTGCTGAATTTTTCGGTGTTTGTCATCTTGGTTAAGAAAGAAGCGACGTTTCCACTGTATATATCGTTCTGGAAGAAAAGCTGGGGAGAGATTCGCTGCATCTTTTCAACATAGGGGCTGGGTGGAGTGGATATCATTCGCCACCACTCATCAGCTACCTCGCGGCTGATGAATGTTATGAGGTATCTTGGGTACCCCAGACTCGCCTGGACCGGGGTAAGTGATATCTAACTGATGGGTTGAGAGTTAGAGACTCACGTCACGAAGGAATGCGTAGAATAGCCCCATGGCAGAGCCGGTGATCACTGATGGCGATCCCCAGCACATATGATCTAATATAAGCGGGTTCAGCAAACTGGTCATCCGACGGAACATCGTACAAGGAATGGTGGCGCGCCGTGAGCACGGGTCAAACGCACCAACGGATGTCCGCATTATGAAAAGCTGGACGACCGAGGCGTCCATTCAAAGCATATGTGGCCAATCGGCTCCCCGTTAGCAAACAGAGATCTATATGTTCCGGATAGTTTCTCATGATATGAGATTGCATCATCATTGACCAGGTGGTATACGAAAGTCCAATAGCGACTATGTGGTTCTCACATTGAGCAGTCTGACACCACAAAGGAAGGAAGATCTTGTCTGTAGTCATTGGATACGTTATACTGTAAATCCATGCGTCAGTCGATCAATTCCCAAACCTCGCCCGAACCTCCCTCCACTGACTCAACATACTCCCAGATTTCGCCATTGGTCTGTTTCTCTGGACGTGCAACAAACCTATCCTTAAGATCGTTAAAAAGCAGGTCTGTTTTACCTTGATATTCTTTTGTTGCCCTTAGGTCCCCTACATCGTTGACATAGAGGGCATGATCCTTGCGAGCTGTGATAGATACTTTGTCCTTCCCAATCATAACAAAGTCTTCGGGAACTTGGGAGTCACTCGCCACACTGACTCGTACACGGAATTTGGTGCGGTACTCGCTTGACACGTGGATGGCGTCACAAGATGCGTCCCCACACACCAAACATTCATCATTGATACGCAGGTACCAGTGACTCCAGGGATCGGCTTTGGCCCGAATGAAGTACCTAGAATTATTACTTAACAACGAATAGTATGACAAGGAAAAAACGCACCATCTCCCACTAATGTGATCTGTGAGCACAACCGGAGGAACGGTGATTGAAAGTCTTTCATTTACGGAACTGAAGAACGGGGTAAAGAATATTCTTCTGTAAAATTGCCTGGCATCAGGCAATTCGGCATTGGAGAAGAAATAGATGATGTTGTGAAGTCGGTCATTCTGTGCATAAAACTGGGGAGAGTTTCGTTTGACGTTTGTAGTGTAGGGACTGGGAGAAGTGGAGATCATCCGCCACCACTCGTCTGCCGTCTCACGGTTGATGAAGGCGATAAGGTAATGGTAGCAGTCATTAGATTCCTGCTTATTTCGTCACCAAGCCCCAAGTTAGCAATAAGTTGGTCTGGCAGGATAAGAGCCACTGACATCTTGGAGGAATGCATAGAACAAACTCATAGTGAGTTGGAAGAGTTGGTGAGTCAATCGCCTTCAGGCCCCATGACATTTTAGAGCGACTCACGCGCTCATGTCTTTAAATCGGAAGTGCTGTTCACATGACATTCCTCAAGAGCGCAATTCAGGTTTGGTGGCATAACCTTGTGCTCACACGTCATCGATATGTCCCATCAAGTTCCATATGGAAGCCCTGTCCTGCCGGTATGGGAGTCACTTGCTCAACTTTCAACCAGCCAACTCCCAAGCCTCACCCATACCTCTCTCAACCGATACAACATATTCCCAGACCTCGCCATTCACTTGTTTCTCCGCGCGAGTGATGAACCTCTTCTTAAGATCATTGAAGAGTAAGTCTATGTCACCCTGATATCCTTCCGTTGCATTTAGGTCTCCGGCTTCGTTGATGTGGACAGTGTAGCCCTTGGGGGCTGCAATCGATATCCCGTCCTTCCCAATCATCACAAAGTCCTCTGGCATTTGGACGCCGCTGTCGATTGGGTTGCGAACCCGGATACAGAACTTGGTACGATATTCACTAGACACGTGGATAGCGTCACAATCTGCATCTCCGCAGACCAGACACGAGCCATCGGTACGGAAGTACCAGTGACTCCAAGGGTCAGCTTTGGACCGAATGAAATACCTGTTGGAATGTATGTCATAGACCACAGACTGAATCTTTCGGGCGATAAAAATTCACCATTTGCCGCTGATGTGATCCGTGACCTCGGTTGGTAGAATGATAGTCGGATTTTCTCCGCTCGAGTGACTGACTTGAGTGATGAACATTTTCCGGTGAAATTGTTCGGCATCAGGCAATCCTGCTACATAGGAGTAGAACTGGATGAGATTGTGACCCGAGTACCGCCAGGTATAAAACTGAGGGGAAATTCGGTAGAGAGTTCCGGCAAAGGGACTAGGAGGAGTGGATACCATCCGCCACCACCCATCAGCCGCTTCACGATTGACAAATGTGAGGAGGTATCGGTAGTTATCTCTTTGGTCCTGTTTCGTCGGTCAGTTCCGGTGTCAACTTAGTGTACCAGTTTAACAGTTTAACAGTCACTGACGTCTTTTAGGTATGCGTAGAATAAGCTCATGACTGATTCAACGAGCTTGTTACAACTGATTGGCCCATTATATACAGCCCTATCATGACGACCATCATCTACAAGCCATTCAGTCTTGCTAAACGGAAAATGTGACGAAATAGGCACATATGAGCGCTATCACCAAAAATGTAACACTTGGGTCTAGTGGCACGACCCCGTGTTATGATGGGCAGGTATTCTTACTTGTTCTTCTCACGGGTCAGTGCAAAATCGATGACGTCTAGTTATTTATCCCCTTCCAAAACGAGTCAGACTGCTAGTGGTGATAGTGGTACAGTGTACGGGGTGAGCGTTGACATCAGGAATTTTACAAGAATCTTATTTTGCTAATTATTAGCTAATTCCGGCTAATTTAACTAAATTTTGACTAATGTTGACTATATTGTGTGAAATTAGCCAAAATCAGCTGGAATTAGTCGAAATTAGTCGAAATTAGCTCAATAAGATTCTTGTAAAATTCCTGATGGATGCGACCTGATGTCAACCCATTATTTAGTGTCATGCATCACCCATAAAAGAAGACGATCTACAGTTCTGTGGGATACGATTTACCCCCGAAGGAGGACCAATAAAACAAGACCGGAAGCTCACTGTGTTGCGTACCAAGCTGACGAGGCAGCAGGTCATATGCATAGAAGAAATCCCCTTGTCTCGGATTGCAGTCATACTACACACGTACAGTGAGACTCAAATAACCAGCTCCCAGACCTCACCTCGGCCCCTCTCCACCGGCACAACATACTCCCAGATTTCGCCATTCACCTGTTTCTTTGCGCGTGTAATAAACCTATCTTTGAGATCCCCAAAGATCAAGTCCGTTCCGCCTTGATTCCCTCTGGTCCCTTTCAGGTTCCCAGCATCATTGACATGAAGGCTGCAGTCGTCAGCCCCTATGATCGATATCTCGTCGTTTCCGACCATAACGAGATCCTTTGGTGTTTGTTGGTCCCCGTTTCCTGGATCGCGAATTCGTACGCAAAATTTGGTGCGACATTCACTCGACACGTGAACGGCATCACAGTGTGCGTCTCCGCAAACTAGACATTCGCCGTCGGTACGGAAGTACCAGTGACTCCAGGGATCAGCTTTGGACCGAACGAAATACCTGTTGGGAATGCTTTCTATTGGATATCGAGCAAAGTGTCGTCTTAGATAACTTACCACCGGCCACTGATGTGGTCTGTAACCTCGATTGAAGGAACGGCAGTCGCAAGATCATTGCCACCACCACAAACGTATGTAAAGAACAACTTGTCGATGAATTCTTTGGCATGAGGAGCATGGGGAAGATCATCACGACTGAAGAAGGTATAGGGGAGGTGGATCACGGAAGTGCTATGAGTATAAAATTGGGGGAAAATCCGTTTAACATTTCCAGCATAGGGACTAGGAGCAGTGGATATTGTCCGCCACCACTCATCGGCTACCTCACGGTCGGCAAAGGTGATGAGATACCGGTTATCCCAGATGCTGTCGACCTGTTTTTAGCATCGGAGTTTAGGTTAGAAGAGCCTTGAGCCGCAGGATCGAAGGCTACTGACATCTTTAAGGTAGGCGTAGAAAAGACCCATGGCGGACTTAGAAACTTACCGGCCATTATGTAGTACACGGTTCATTGAATCGGTCCCTATTTGTATGGGAAAGTAAAGGACATAGGGGACATTACCGAAAAGTATGGTTTCGGCCAGGTAGCATGACCCCGTGGTCAGTGTTTATCATTTATGAATCTTACTCGATGTTTCGTCACATTCTTTGACGCTAACTGCAGATGGGGTCTCCCTGACTTGTGACTCACCGAAACAACATTGATTAGCTAGCAACTATCTGGGACAAGCTTGGTGGGAAACAATGGCGCGTACCCATTCCCACAGGGAATGCATCCGGTAGTTTGAAACCATGCTCACCATATTGCATTGGTTGCTCTAGTAACGATGTCGAACTTATCGGAAAGAGGTTCTGACCGACCCGATTGTCCCGCTAGATACCAGTATGCCATGGAGTAGTCAGACACTTTGATCAGCACATCGGAATGTCTCAGGTAACTTTGGGAGAAGGCCCAACTTTACACCTTCGAAGCACACATTCTCTCTCCTCTTGCTCAACCTAAACATCTTGTCGTGGTTTATCTTGCTCTGGATAACAGAATGTCGACAACCGATACTTCTTCTTGCTCACCTGCTGTACCTCAGCCCATGCTAATCCTACATCCTTCCCCGCGCCCTGATGCATAACACCCTCTACAGGCTCAAACACCCTATAACTCATTCCCATTCCCTCACTCCCTTCATGCCCTCAACAATATCCCTGACGTGAAACATGTCAGTAAACGCGCGCAAAAGTAGACAAGAAGGTTGATGTAGTTGGTACTGTAGAAGGCGCTGCTGTGCAAGGGCGAAGAAAAGTATTTCAATGTGTACGAGGATGTCGGTAGGCCCGAGAGGGAAGTGTCTGGCGTCGGTGTACGGTAGTGGCCGAGCTAGGTGATGACTTTGGTGGAGACTAGGATGGGCATGACGACGGACTGCCGGAATGCCCTTGATGCAGAGGAATTTGGGGACGCACGACACATGTGGTCATGAGTCAACAAACTCTGTTGGCAATTAAAGATAGTTACCCGAAAGGCTTGAGAGCTTCGTCGACGTATAACCGAAATACGGCAAGGCAGTAGTATAGGGCGAGGCTAACACTGATATTGTAGATGATGCTGACGTAGAGATGTCCAGAATTGCGCAAAAGTCTCCTTCGGTGTACCATCCGCCGCTTTTGATGATGAGAGATGGTTACTAGGACTAGTTTAACTCAAATGTGCTCTGTAGCGTACATACAAGATGTTAGTGTGCATAAGCAGAGTGACATGGGACCCACGAACGATGCCACACTTGAGAAAGAGAAACGTTTGCATCCAACTCTTGTTTGAAACCTATGTTTACAGCTGTGTGATTTCTTAGTCCCTCGAAGCAAGTAGAGCAGAATATCATGTTCTAGCTCGTTTATTGCGAGAGAACATCACCTAAATTCCCTCCAAAATACACGCCGAGTGGCTTTTCGCAAGTGTTCTGAAAGCAAGAATGCACGTTAAGGGCAAACTTTCTGCGCTCCACAACCTCCAGCTCAGTATTGGCAGGTTGTATGTGTGTTGCCAAGGTCACACACCGCAAGACTCGAGTTTGGATAGCAGGATATTTACCAGTGGTAACAAAACTGCTCAGCCCTGCGGTGACCGGAACGAGATACAAGGAAGGGGAGTGCCCTTCATTCTGATACAAGGAATGGTCACAGCATCCAAGTGATCGAGACCATATGTCTTCTGTTGTTGAATGTAAAGCTGCTATGGCCACAACGAGCCTCCGGGATAATCCTACTAGCGAGTGTCCTGTCCTCACGAACACCAAAAGGATGAAGGCTGTGTTGTGAATGAGACAAACATCTGTTTGGGCTACACAGTCGGCGTCACTGCACTTTGTAGGGGGGATGATATAACGTGTGGATACGGTGGTACGACGCCTGTTGAAACCAAGAAGCCTCATTGTATCGACAGCGAGGTTGTCAATGAAACACTCTTGGGAGACCCTGGCAGCGAGATCGAGGTAGCCAAGGTACCCAGAAGCAGCATCAGAAGGGGGATCGTCGTCATCGGGAGCAGAATTCAGAATGGCGGAATCGACGTGGTCGAGAAATGGGTCTGAGTTTGGGAAGAACTCCCCAGGAGAGAGGGATGAAACGACAACGTTTTGTCTGTTCTGTTCATTAAGACTTCGAAAAAGTGCAAAGATAGCGTGCGAGATATTTGGCGAGTTGGACAGAACAAATAAGTGAAAATAACCCAAGTTCAACAGTGTGCTGCCACTACCGCACTCTAGTAGCAAACTATCAATTCTCCCTCCAACTTTCCGCTGTCGAGGGCCTTGCGTGATAACATGCATTAAAAACATCTCGACACTTGTCTTTCACCGAGGCCTCCTAGAGCCACTTCTAATGACCTCCACCTTCCTGATATAGTCCTCCAAAATATCTTTATTACAGCCGTCCATTTATACCCATACCACCTTCATTCTTTTTTCACTCTCCTCTTTACAAGTTTATCAATAGCAACCATCAAAACTATTCGCAAATTAACGTGTCAAGACAATCCATCGTCCTCATGCACCCACTTTCCTTTTTCAACCCAACTTCCTTTTCCGTTACTAGTAAGTTGGACGGACAACCTCTGATGCTCGTCATCCGTCTCCTGTCAACTGTAAGTAAAAATTAATTCCTGTCACTGAAGGGCCGATAAAAAGGGCGCTGCGTTGTCGACTTCTTTTAATATTGTTACACATAACACTAACCAACTTGTTTCAATCTGTTCGTAATCTCGTTAGAACACGCCAGCGTCCCTAATCGACCAGCTCCCAAGTCTCACCCATACCCCTCTCGACCGGTACAACATATTCCCAAACCTCGCCATTCACTTGTTTCTCCGCGCGAGTGATGAACCTCTTCTTAAGATCATCGAAGAGTATGTTTGTGTCGCTCTGATATCCTTCCGTCGCCTTTAGGTCTCCGAATTCGTTGATATGGACAGTGTAACCCTTGGGGGCTGCGATTGATATCTCGTCCTTTCCGATTATCACAAAGTCCTCTGGCACTTGGGCGCCGCCGCTGGTTGGGCTGTGAACTCGGATACAGAACCTGGTACGATATTCACTGGACACGTGGATAGCGTCACAGTCGGCATCTCCACAGACAAGACATTCACCATCGGTACGGAAGTACCAGTGGCTCCAGGGATCGGCTTTAGACCGAATAAAGTACCTATATGCCATCGAATGCCGACTAGACTCTTCAGGTTACACGACTCACCATTTACCACTGATGTGATCTGTGACTTCGATCGGTGTTATGGTAATAATATGTGTCCGATAATTCGTGTCCGTGACGCGGGCACACTCGATGAGCACTTTGCTGGAGATTTCCTCGGCACCAGGATATTCTGGGTCGCTGTAGAGATTGCCGCCGCTCTCTTGGTTATAGAACTGGGGAGAGATCCGTTTGACTTTGGCTGTATTGGGGTTAGAAGAGGTAGATATCATCCGCCACCACTCGTCAGCTGACTCGCGGTTAGGAAACGCAAGGAAGTAATGGTTTTGATAACCAGTGGCCTATTTCGTTGGCGAGTTGTTGGTCAGCGGCGAACTCATTGAAAGGTTGACAGTGACTGACATCTCTGAGATAAGCGTAGAATAAACCCATGGCAGACGCGAAGATCTCGTCGTTACTTACAGGAATCCAACTGAGCCGTTATATACGGGCTCGTTGGATTGACCTCCATCTATGGACCATTCGGTCTGCCTACCTGGAAAGAGGGAAGAAGGACACAATCACATTACTGAAAAGTGTCATTCCAGTCCAGTGGCATGGCCTCATGATCACGAGTACATTCTGAACAATATCTAGGCACGCAAGCCGGGATCACCTCAGTACACTAGCGATGAACGACATTTTCGTTCGTGACGTGTCATCCCGAACTTCTATCATGACGGTCATCCTAAACCAGCTTCCTGGGAGTAGCGACGACTCCTCGACGGAAGCTCTCGTAGCTGCAGATAGTCCACAGTCCCCGAATTTGACCCTGAGTTGTCGCATTCTGCAAAAGTCCCTGGTGTATCATCAATGTGTAGCCAAATCATCGCTGTAGGGTCGTGCTGCTCCGCACCTGCTGTGCCCAGCGGCGAAGTCGACAAGTAGGGATCCCTAGGGCACG
>JBBPJT010000995.1:0-12448 GCA_038088895.1 Xerocomus potaroensis
CCTAAGTTTAATCTCACCGTTACAACGCCTAAGTGTGGGCTAGTAACTTCTTGTGGCTTTCTCCTCATTCCGGTTGCCATACCCTGAGGATTCCATCGCCTTCAGATCCCTCCTCACTCCGCCGCCGAGCCCTGAGGATTCCCTTCGTCAACGACTCTTCGCCTGTTATCATTCCAGCATACGACAACCATATCATCCGCCCATCACGTTCATCTCTATCGCCGCCTTCATCCTCGCAACTGTTACGATTTTCCTTTTTTCTTGTCTCATTTCCGTTCATCATGACCATCTTATTCTTAGTACTTCATTTCCCCTTCATTTCCGTTCTCCTGGACGCTTTTTCCTTTCTAGGTCAACCTCATGTTGTCCTCGTGTCCCCAAATCTTCCCTCCTAACTCCTTTAGTCGTTCCCCAGAGTCTTGTCGTCTATATCAGGGCAGCATAGCTTGGTCCGTTCGCATAGGTACTTAGGATAAATACTCTGCGCATGTATTAGTAACATTAAGCTAGTTCTACGCAATACAAGTGTAGTTCCTAGTCCTTCCAGAGTACACTTCTAAGGTCTTTGGGTTACTCCTTGACTAGAAGATCCCTTCAGTACACAACCAGCGTAACAGCAACTATCCTGGTGGACGTTGTTCTGGCTGTCCTGTCTTCAGCAGTCCTTCTCACCGGCGTCTTGTATCTTGTTGTCACCCTCGTAGTCGTAGCCATTCGAAGCTACTGGTTCACTACGTAACAGTGAGGACATTGGCTTCACAAGGAAGTGCTCCAAGTAAGGATTATGACAAGAAGTTTTCCAATCCCGGAGCATGGGATGGAAAGAAAGAGAACTTCAAGCACTGGTGAATCCTAGTCGAATTATGGATATCCACTCAGAAATGGTCCGTTTTGACGGAAGACAAGGAAAAGTGCGCAGCAGTCTGGATGCGCATGAAAGAAAAAGCGGAGCTATATGCTCAAATGAGAATCTGCACCGCTCTCAAGAAAGACATCTGGAAGAACTGGGACAAGCTTAAGGTAGACGTCGAAAAGTACTTCAAACTATCTGACGAAAGTGAGAAGGACTATGCCAAGCTCGAATCTCTGGTACAAGGGACCACGCCCATGAATGAGTTCCTTAATGAATTCCAGTTCCTCAAGGAAAGTATTGACGTGCCCAACGAGCAGGCTGTAAGGATGCTCTGGAAAGCCGTCAACTTCTGAGTATACATCACTGTGCTCCAAGCCAAGGGAGATCTACCCTTCGAAGAGACTATCAACAAGTACAACCAAATAGGTAGTTGTCTTGAACAAGTGCAGTATGAATGAGGAAGCAAGAAAGAGTGGCCAGTGGCCAATCACAATCACAAGTTCACCGCTGTGGGAACTCAGCCTGGAAGAGGAGCCCCTATGGACTTATCGGCTCAATTCAAGAAAGGCAATTGCAAATTGTGTGGAAGATCAGGGCACGACGTCACTAGATGCCCAGATATAGTATGCCGACAATGTGGCCAGAAGGGGCATGTTCTACCCCTATGCCCAAAGACGGAATGCTACCAATGTCATAAGAAAGGACACACAAAAAGGTGATGCCCGCTTCTCTCCGGAAAGAAAGTGCACACGGCGCAAGAAGCAGACTCCAACAGTGAAGAAGAGGAAGATGCTCAAAAGGAGCAATCTTTAAAAGAGTAAAGACCGATCATGCTCGGGGTGTGAAAGGTCTCAAGCGTTCTATTTCTCAATGTAAATGTACCTGTAACGCGTTTGCGAATCATTATTCAGTTCTGGCCATTGACGATGTAGAAGAAATCCCCTGTAATACTAAAGTCGAAAGTCTCGAGGAAAAGAAAGCGAACATTCGGAAGATGTACGCTTCCTTATCTGATGAAGAGATCGACTCTCTCCTTTCTGATAGTGTACCTTCTACATCGAACTCTGTATCCTCTGATAGTTCTATTTCGTCTAGACCTCAATCTACAGCTGAGGGGGCATCTCGAAAGAGTGCGGTGGCCAGCAATAGTGCCATGCTTAATTCTCCCAAGAAAACCCAGAAAAAGGTTTCTTTCGCCAAAGTTACAAATACATATCCGTCTACAGAAAGTCAAATCCCCAAAAAAGCAAAACAGGTGAAAATGCGACAAGGCCATACAACCGGACAAGAAATTATGCTGCCGGTAACAGTGTACGGCCATATCAGGCATAAAGGCATGGCATGATGGACAAAGATCGGCCAAGCAAAAGCACTTCTGGACTCAGGGGCGACTAACACCTTCATTGATGTTAAATACGTCTGAAGACATCAACTGGACAGAATCGAGTTACCTGAAGAGATACAGGTTCTCAATGCAGACAGCACAGATCAGAAAATAGGCCTTATAAAGGAAAAGGTATTACTGACCATTATTATCACAGATGATAAAGGAATGTCACATGAAGAGGCACTGGACACCTACGTATCCTGCTTAGGATCAGAAGACATGATCATCGGGTATGATTGGCTAGAAAAGCACAACCTGGAGGTAAATTGGGCAGAACAGTCAATAACCTTTTCTAGGTGTACCGACACATGCCGAGCAAAGATGCCGGCGAAACTCCGAAAGTTATCGGCAGAAGAAGAAGCTGAACTGAAAGTGCAAGTCCCTAAAGAACTATGGCAATACTTACCAGTATTCTCGCAACAAGAATCAGAGCGAATGCCAACCAGAAAAGCTTGGGATCATGCAGTCAAACTGAACGACGATTTCGTGCCAAAGAAGGGCCGAATTATTCCCCTATCTGAAAAGGAAACAGAAGAAGTACGAACCTTTATTGACAAAGAGCTAAAGAAAGGCTACATTCGGCCATCTAAGTCACCTCAAATGTCGCCTGTATTCTTCATACTGAAAAAGGATGGAGGAAGGAGAATGGTGATAGATTATTGATATCTAAATAAGCACACCAAAAAGAACAATTACCCATTGCCGTTAATACCGACGTTAATAGATCGTCTCAAAGGAGCAGATTTGTTCACCATGCTCGATCTGCATTGGGGATACAATAATGTTCGTATCAAAGAAGGAGATGAATGGAAAGGAGCGTTCACGACGCCTATTGGAGCTTATGAGCCGGTAGTAATGTATTTCGGGATGTGTAATTCCCCCGGAACCTTCCAACACATGGTCAATGACATCTTTGACAATCTATATGCAGTAGTGGTGATTTACATTGATGACATCATGATCTTCACCAAAAAGAAGTCTTGAGAAGAACACCTCGAAATAGTCAAGGAGGTTTTGCAACGGCTGCAGGATAATGATCTGTTCCTAAAGCCAAGCAAATGTCATTTCGCACAGTCAAAAGTAGACTACCTTGGAATGGTGGTTTCCAAAGAAGGTGTCGACATGCAAGGAGGAAAGAAGAACAGAATCCTCAAGTGGCCCACACCCAAGTCACTTATGGAACTACGAAGCTTCATGGGGCTATTAAACTACTATCAGTGATTTATTCAGGATGCTCCGTCCATCGCCCGGCCTCTCAATGATCTTACAAAAAAGGATGTGCTGTTCATCTGGTCCAAAGAGTGCAACGATGCTTTCAACCGATTAAAGGAAATCACATCATTAGCATCATTCCTAGTTTATCCTGATTCACAAAAAGACGTGCGAATCGAATGTGATGCCTCAGACTATGCTACTGGAGCAGTTCTCTCGTATAAAGAAGGGGACGACTGGCGTCCCACAGCATTTTACTCCCATTCCATGGATGAGCATGAAAGGAATTACCCAATACACAACAAGGAGATGCTAGCCATCATTTGAGCCTTGAAAGAATGGCGTCATCATTTAATTGATCAACAAGAATTCGAGATCTGGACAGATCATCGTAATCTCGAGTTCTACTGCCAACCTCAGGATCTGACACCAAGACAAGCTTGATGGCAAGAAGTTCTCATGGAGTTCAACTTCAAAATCGTGTACCATCCAGGTAGTACCAATGGAAGAGCAGATGCCTTATCCAGAAGGCCAGATCATGGAAAAGGCGACAACCCCTTAAACGCCAATGTAACAGTGTTGCCTCCTTCCAGATTTATCCGAAACGTGGTTCTCGAAGCACCGCTAGCTGAACAGATAGTGAAACACTCTCACGAAGATCAAAACGTATTGGGCTTCATGTACAATGAAGCCACAGATATGTACCATAATGCCACAGGGCAAATCTTTGTGCCCAACGATCTTCGTAATGACATAATCAGATTGTTTCATGATTCTCCCCTTGGAGGTCATGCAGGTGCCACTCAAACCATCAGCTCAATTCACCGGTACTATCATTGGAAAGGGATTTACAATGACGTTTTTGACTACGTAAAGGCGTGTCCAACCTGTGCAAGCACCAAAGTTGGAAACAAGGCACCAGCAGGAAAAGTAATGCCGTTACCAGTGGCAAAAGGCCCCTGGCAAGAAATCAGCATGGACTTTATGTCTGGATTACCTCAGGTAAATGGTCAAGACACCATCATGGTCGTAGTGGATCAGTTTTCAAAGGAAGTAGTGTTTATTCCCTGTAAGAAAACGATTTCTTCTGATGAAACAGCGAAACTGTTTAGGGACCACGTTTGGTGTGTACATGGACTACCTCAGTCAGTAGTATCGGACCGAGGCCCTCAATTTGCCTCGGAATTCACAGCAAAACTATGCATGATATTAGGCATTAAACAGAAAATGTCTATGGCTTTCCATCCTCAGATGGACAGACAAACAGAACGACTTAATCAGGAACTTCTTCAATACCTCAGATTGTACGTTGCCAAGAAACAGGACGACTGGCCGGAATGGCTCAAATTAGCTCAGTTCTAGCATAACAACTCCCTATCAAGTGCTACGGGCACTATACCATTTGCTGTCACACGCAATTATGCCCTGCGCATGGGATTTGAGCCCTCCTCGTCTTCCAAATTTGGCAAACAGTTGAAACGTTCCCATAAAGAAGTCGAAGCAGCCTTGGAAGCAGCCCGAAAGCAGATGGTCTCTGATTCAGCTAGTCATCGCAGCCCGGCGCCCGAGTATCACGTAGGGCAAAAAGTCTGGCTCGCCATGGAACACCTGCGATTACCGTATCCCGCTAAGAAGCTAAATCAGAAATGGATCGGCCCTTATCAGATCACTCAGGTCCTTCCAAATGCCGTCAAACTGCTTCTCCCGTCCTGTATGAAGATCCACCCTATTGTTAACGTGGATCATGTCAAGCCGTACATCGAACCCCTGGAAGGACAGGTAGCGGTCCACCCAGATCCTATTGAAGTAACTGAGGATCGGGAGGAACTTTACGAGGTCGACTATCTGGTCGATTCCCGCTTCCGGCAAGGCCGTCTGGAGTATTTGGTCCATTGGAAGGGCTATAGTGAATCGGGTCGATCCTGGGAACCCGAATTGGGTCTATCACAGGCAGTGGAGTCCATTGTGGCGTTTCATCAGCTGAAGCCTTCGGCTCCTCACCGTCTCCGCAGCGTTTCCTGGGAATCTTTCTCTGCCCTTTTTCGACCTTACGAAAATCTCACTTCTGGGCCTTTGGTGTCGTCTGGAACCTCGCCACCTTAGGGGGGGGCACATGTTATGAAAATTGCATTTATCATCACTAAACAGTCCCATCGTGCGATCTTAACGACTAAGCATACTGATGCTACGACTAACGAAGACTAACGGAACCTGGTTGTATTCTCTGGGAAACCCTACTGCTGTACAAGAGGCAGGTCGTGGTTGTATTTCCCTGGCAGAACCCTGCCGTTACAGGAAGTGTACACATATGACATAAGGATCCCAAACAGTAAAGCTAAGTAATCACTTATCTTTCATCTCCATTTGATCTTATCTGGGGAGGTCACGTGATCTAATCTAATCACACCTCTCACCACATGACCCTTCTTATTCAGCACTTCTATCTCCGTGGGTCTTGTGGAAGGCTATACAGCCATTTTAGGTAGTTGACTCACTCTGACTCTTTCGTCTCCTTTTAGCGCGAGGCTGTGGTATGACTCAAGAGTCTTCTTTGACCCTATGGGCTATTCTGATATTCCGACTCCTGATGACTCAGTCATTATGCTTATCGGCCAATGGCGATTATCACTCGGCTGCGCATTACTCAGCCTATTTGAAATACATGCTGCGGATTGGTAAGGACCAATGCCTTAGCCAATAGCAATAGTTGCTCGCTGCTGCGCATGACTCAGCATGACTCACTCCATTTCAAATAACGCTCATTAGCCAATGGCATAACTCGCTCTTATCATTCGCTTACTCATGTACTTGTATATTAATAGTGTAGCCAATAGTGTAATGTTCTCTTGTTGATTCAAACCTTGTATTAATGTAGCACTGCTTGGTCCGTGCGTAGATACTTGGAATATAAATACCCGAAGGTCTGAGCGACCAAGACTCCCCAGTCTTGTTCACTTGAACCATAAGGGTCTTGAACCTGGTTACACAAGTGTTGGACTTTAAGTTTCGTTCCACCTAGTTTCGTCCACCACAGGCTTGATCCATCTGCCTAGTGCGTATATCCCTATATCCTTACATCAGCTTGATTACTGCCCAGTGTACTTCCACTTTGTTTCAAACAGAATCAACAGACCCCACCGGGGGAAAGGTGGAGACAAGATTGACGGAGATCTGTTGAAAGGGGCAGGTGGCCACGGAAGAGAGGGGGGAGAGAGGAGGGATGACGGGATGAGTGTTAACTTTACTAGATTGACAAAGGGCACAGCCCAAGACAAAGCGACAAACAAATGAAGAGAGGCCAGGCTACCAAAAGTTGTGTTGGAGAAGAGCAGTAGTGCGAAAAACCCCACCATGACCACCAGCGAGAGACGTATAAATGGAGGAGATGAGATCATGGCGGGCAGAAGGGGGAATGTAAAGGCAGTTGCGAAAATATAAACAACTGTTAGAGAAGGACCAATCAGCACAGGAAGAATAGGGGAAGAGAGGGGAATTCTTGCACATACGATCGAGAGCGGAAAGGATAAGAGGGTCGGAAGGGGATGAGAGGCAAATTTTAGTAAGGAGGGCAGTATTGATGAGAGAAATGAAAAGAGCATCGGGGAGAAGAGTAACGTCAACATTGTCAGACAAAGTATCAGAGAGTAGGGAGCGAGAGAGAGCATCGGCAGGCCCCATGGCAGTCCCAGGTTGAACAGAAAACTGGAGGTCGAAGTCCTGTAGGAATAACATCCAGCGGGCTTGATGACAGGATAAATGATGAGGTTGTTGAAAGTAGGAGAGATTTTTATGATTGGTGAGAATCGTGACAGAGAGACCAGTGCCCTGAAGATAATGACGCCATTCAACGAGAGCATGGATGACAGCAAGAAGTTTGCGATCATAAATATCATAATTCTGTTTGGCAGGAGAAAATGTACGGGAGAGATAACTACAGGGGTGTAGATCACCATTGGTATCACGCTGCATAAGAATGCCATCTGAGGCAAGGAGAGAGGCGTCAGTCATTACTATGAAGGGTTGATGAAGATCAGGAAGGATAAGGACAGGGGTGGACACAAAGATGGTTTTCAACTTTGTGAAAGCAGCGTCACACACAGGGGACCAATGCCATGGCTGGTCTTTGCGAGTGAGTTGATGAAGAGGGGCTGCGATCGTAGCGAAGCTAGGGATGAAATGACGATAGAAATTGCAGAAGCCTAAGAAGGAACAGACTCCTTTAAGTGAGTGAGGGGGTACCCAATTAGTGATTGTGGCTACTTTGACAGGGTCCATTTGGAGACTGTTGTGAGCAACGATCATTCCGAGATACTCCACTTGTGATGTGTCAAACATGCATTTGGATAGCTTCAAATAAAGGTTATGTTCTCGTAGACAAAGGAGGATTTTCCAGGTTTGTTTGTGATGAAGAGAAAGGTCGGAAGAGTGGATAAGAATATCATCCATATAGATGATTAGCCAACCTTCGGTGAGATAGTTGCAGAACAGGTGATTCATCATTGCTTGGAATGTTGCAAGGGAATTGCATAAGCCAAAAAACATCACAGTGGATTCAAATAGACCAAAAGGAGTGATGAAAGCTGCTTTCCAATGATCTTCCAGTCAAATAAGAATGTTGTTATATCCCCAGTGGATATCCATTTTGGTAAAAATAGAGGATTTTTGTAGTTTGTCAAAGAGATTGGAAATGAGGGGTAGTGGGTATGCATTTTTAACTGTATGTTCATTTAGGTAACAATAATCTTGACAAGGATGAAGGTCCCCTGTTTTCTTGGGTACAAAGAAGAAGGGTGATGCTTGGGGCGATGTTAAAGGGACAATGTGTCCGGTCACTAGGTTTTTGTCGAGAAATGCTCTGCATGCTGTTTGTTTGGCTAGATTGAGACGATAAATCTTTCCGATCTTTGGAGTGAATCCCGGGGTTAATGTGATAGCATGGTTGAACTCCCAAGAGGGGGGAAGGGTACCCATTTGTGGTTTGGCAAAGACGTCAGCGAACATAGAGATGAATGGGGGAAGAGTGGTTTGCTTAGCAAGATTCTCGACTACAAGAGAGGTGGATAGGGTGGTTTTCATGATTGATAGAAAGGGGCGGTATTGTTTCTTCCATTGTTGGGCAATCCAAGAGTTGGGGGAAACATGAAGGAAATGAGTTAACAGGATGTCATCGGGGTATTCTTTTATGAGATCAGGGAAATGTACTTCCCCTCTTGACCAATTGATGAGAGGGTTTGTATATTGTAACCACAGGAGTCCTAGGATAGCTTTTTCCTTTCCAAGATTAGTGACCAAGAAATCCCAAGAGGCTTTTCACCCAGGGACGGCTGCAACAAGGGTCGTTTTATGGGTTATCCATGCTTCTTTATTCTTGGTCCCATCTATGTTACATACTTCCAGAGGGATAGATAACTGAGTTAAAGGGAGGCAATTTTGTTGTATGAAGGTGGAGTCAAGGAAACTCCTGGTGGCACCACTGTCAAGGAGTGTGGGGGTGTTGACCAGTATTTGACCATTGTGCAAAGAAAGAGGGAGATGCATAGATTTTGTCATTTTTCTGCTCAGATACATAATAGTCATTTCATTAGATAGGAGAGGAGAAGTCGTCAACAGCACTTTCTCTCTGTTCAAAAATCCATTTCTACTCTGGCAACTTCTTCACCAGGAGTCCCATTTTCTGCGTAGCATGCTTGTAATACCTGATGAATCTGGTCTGTCGTCGTCCCTTGAGCTACAAGCATAGCAATGTACTGGTCTAAGACGTTGGTAGTGACAGTGTGAACGTTTTGTCGTGTCCTGTTCTGTCCTCCATTGAGGCATTGGTGAAAGGGGTTGGTGGTTGGAAGGGAGGAGGTAGATGGTATGTTCTCCTCTCGTCTTGGTCGTTGGGGGTTTGCTCTTCCAGCATGATTACTTGATTGACAGCCTATACGATGGCATATGAAACATCTATTCTCTTGGAGGTGTTTGGCACGATTTGCTGGTGATAGGAACACAGCATCGATGTCCATGGCATTAGGATCTCTTGCTCTCCCACCAAGATGGCTGCTGAGTGATCCCCCAGTGCGAAGTGCACAGATGCACTGTTGTTGAGCATGGAACTTAGCTGCAGCAGTTACCCATTTGTCAAGGGTGGCTGGTAGAATCCCCATAGAAAGAATCATTTGGGTGATTTGTGGATCAAGCCCTCCTGCAAAGGTGTCGATTAATGTGGCATCGTCTGTTATGCCAGACCAAGCGGCATGTAATTGGAAGTCTGCTAAGTAATTCTGAAACCCTTCTTCTCTATCCTTTAGATTCTGATGAGTGTTTAACATTTTTCGTCGGGCTTCTTCTTTGAAATTGTATGGATAAAACGTTTTCCCAAAATCCTCCATGAAGACATCATAGGTTAGTTGTGCAGGAAGGAGGGCTGGATTGTTTAATTGGGTGTACCATTTTTCGGTGAAAGGGACACCTCGTCCTTTGGTGAATTTACTCAAGGTGGCAAGTATTTTATCTCCATCGGTGATATAGATGGTGGGATTTAAGGTGAAATACACTGTCATAGCCATACTCCAACTAACTGCTTTGGATGTTTCGCCTGTTAAGTCCAAGGGCATTCCAGCCTTTCACTTGGGGGGGTTGGGAGGAACATTCATGACTGGGGGAGGGGGTAGTGCAAGATGTGCAGGGGGTAATGGGGGAAGGGGAAGGGCGAGGGGTGTGAGCACAAGTGGAGAAGCTGGAGTGGAGGGGGGAAGGTGATAGGTAGATTGGGCAGGGGAAAGAGTGATGGGAGATCCTGCTTCGTCCTTACTGGACTCGGGTTGGGGGGGAGGAGAGGGGGCACAGAAACAGTATTGGGGTGGAATGGCTGGAGCGTTGATAGCGTCTCAGCAAGGAGAAGCTAGTTCTTTTGTTACATGTATGATAGAAGACCTTCTAGTCACTAGAGTAACCCAGAGACCTTAGAAGTTACACTGGAAGGACTAGGAACTACACTGATATTGCATAGAACTAGCTTGCCTTTACTAATACATGCGCTAGGTATTTATGCTAAGTAATCTGGCGAACGGACCAAGCTATGTCTACTAAATGTAGAAGGACAATACTATGGGGAAGCCAAGAACTAGTTGTGGGAAGTTTGGGGACATGACGACAACCAAGAGTCATCCTAGAAAGGGAATAGTGTCCAAGATAACAGAAATGAAGTAAATGGAAATGAACTGCCAGGTAAGGTTACAGAAAAACGAAAACAGACAGAAAATTGTAACACCTCAAGCTTAAGAAATGCAAGTTCAACATTTCTGAGGTAGAATACCTCAGAATGATTATCAAGAATGGCAAATTCACCATGGATCCTGTCAAACTGGCAGAAATTCAAGACTGGCCTATATCAAAACAAGTACACAATGTGCAATCCTTTTTAGGATTCACAAACTTCTACTGACAATTCCTCTCTCACTTCTCTGACATTGCATGACCTCTTTGAAACACCTCTGACCTCTACACTAGGCCTAGATAAGCCTAATGATTGAGATCTATGGAGAGGAGACCAAAGTATGAGTGAAGATTGTTATGATACAACTGACTATGTACCCATTTCTCTTTCTGTGGCCCCTTTTGCTTCACCTGCATCCTCCATTGGTCATGGGAGTGTCTTACTATTTCTCTTTCTTCCTTGTTTTCCACAGACACCTCTTTTCATTTCTAGGCTTAGTCATTGTTGACCACCTCATGTCCCCACTTTTCCCACCACCTCACCTTGGCATCCCCAACATATACGTTTAGCTGACTTGACCTTTGAGGAGCATCTGTATTTAGTTGTGGTCTGTGCTCAGGGTTTACAGATATAAATACTGTGCCTTTGTACATGTAATGCTAAGCTAGTTCTATACAATAACATGTAGTTCCCTAGTTTCAGTATCATCTCTAAGGTCGATTCTGAAGTCGACTAGAGATTCGCAGTCTAGTTTGTCGCTTCACTACATTACCGCATAACAAAAGAACTAGCTTCTCACTAGTTGAGAGCTATCCATGCCTCAACCATTCCACCCAGATACTTCCCCCCTCGTTCTCCTTCCCAACCAACTTCTGACAGTGAAAATGACATCTATCAGAACGTCCACTCTACTTCACCCCCACACTCCCCCTCTTATCCAGAAGCGACTCTCCCCTTATCAGAAATGAATGTCAACAATCCCACTGATCCTGCCCCAGCCTTCGTTCCTTCCCCTGCCTCCCCTATCCCTCCGGAATCCAAAGCCGGGTTGCCTGATGCTTTCTTTGGGGAAACTAAGGATGCCATTCATTGGGGACAAGCAATGTCCACCTATTTCAAACTGAATCCAGCACACTATGTCTTTGATGGTCCCAAGATTCTCGTTATGCTAAGCAAGCTGATGAAGGGGCAAGGAGTCCCTTTTGCTGAGAAATGGTACCACCATCTTAATGATGAAACCATCCCTGATGATGAAAAGATGTATGAATTGATGATGAAGGATTTTCACAAAACCTTCTACTCGTTTAACTTTAAAGAAGAGGCTCGATGAAAGCTTCTTGCTTTGCGACAAAACGTTTGGGACTGAGAGGAAGGGTTCCAAAACTTTATTGCAGATTTCCAGTTGCACATCATGTGAAGTGGGATTACAGACCAATACACGTTGATTGACTCTTTCGCTGCTGGGTTAGATCCACAGCTTAGTCAGATGATCCTCTCCATGGCTGCCATACCAGAAACCTTGGACGAATAGGTCACTGCCATCTCCTGCTGTTACGGTCTTGCCTGCACCCACCTGCAAGGCATGGCACCATCCAAAGGTCTTGAAGGGCAAACAGCCAAGATCAGACACAATGGGAAAACGACAAGAGAACAAGATAGATTGGGAATCAAGAATGCCTTATGCTAGGCAAGGTACAGGTAGGGGCCGTGGTTAAAGATGAACGTAAGGTTCAACTGCCCTAAGTACTACCTATATATACCTACTAGGGATGCGCACAGACCATGTTACCTAATG
>JBBPJT010000996.1:0-12444 GCA_038088895.1 Xerocomus potaroensis
GGTGCTAAGCAAGATAGACTCAGTTCTCCCCTTCCCTTTCGCATTTTTATCATCTAAAGGCCCCCTCTCCTTAGATCTCAAAGATCAGGCTTATCCAGCTTGATATAGAGATTAGAGGTGTTTCAGGTAGCGCCTTCCCATCTTGTCCTGTCATGGCAGGATGGTTCGTATCCCGGGACCTCAATTTTAGTCGGAGGTATCCCCTTACTCGTCCAGGAACCTCAATCCTTAGTCGGAGGTCTCCTTCCCCTTCACCGTTTGGGCCGTAGTTGCCCATTCTTCCCTTCGTCATCTGGGCTGTTGTTGCCCTCTCCTCTCTTTTCGGCACTCCTCATCCAAGTCAGAGGTGCCTGTTCTTCCTCAATGTTTTTCGGCAGTCGTTCTTTCCTGCCACGTCACCACCACTCTTTGTTTTGCAGGTGTCATCCCTGCCACCCCAGCGCCGTTGACCGACAAGTCTCTAAACTGTTCCCCCTCCACGCCGTTGTCATCTATCACACAATGTAAAACTGCCATCCTTTCCTCTTCTCCGGTGTGCCGATGCGCCACCGTTGTCATTCGCCGTCCGGACCCCTTGATTGTGGTCCTCTCCTCTTCGCTTCCCCTTGGGCCTGTTGTGGCCATATTTTCCGTCGGGCGTCCTTGCCGTTGGTCGCCGTCTCCTCCTTTGCCCTGCCCCCGCGCCGTCTTTTTCCTGAAATTTTTTTTCGGGGGGCTTCTTTCTTCCGCCTTTTCTTTCGCCAGCCCCGCTTTCTACATAGCATTGGGGTTGTGTTAATCGTCAGTGCCGATTTTGATTTTAGTCGGAGGTAGGGAAGTGGTGATGAGAACGAAGTACCATGCCGATAGGCATATCACCACACCTCCTGTACGAAGTACCTTGAAGGCGCAGCCTTGCGTGTCGCAAGACTATTAATATGCTCATGGTAATCGGATGAGCAACGCAAATGTGCCGAAGATTTTACTTTTCCTCCACCACGATAACACTCTTTTTCTTTCTTTGTTTTAGCCATCGGGCTTTCTCGAGTTTGCAGCTCTCATGTCAAAAGCTTGGTTTTTCTAGATTCATTGTGTCAGCGAACGTTCTCTCGCTTCAATGCAACGTTATAGCCTAACGGAGTTCACTTCCTCCCTTGGATTTTCCCTTATGACCCTCTTGCCAAATGGTCATCACACAGTTGGTGCCAGCCCAACTTCCATCGTTTTTCCTTCCCTCCCCGAGTACTTCCCGCACCTCAAAAGCAAACAGTAGTTTTATGTCAAAAGTGGTACTTTTGAAGATAGCATTGGGGTTTTGTTACGGTTTTCGTTAAAAACCTACTTGCGCTAAAAGCTTAGCAATGGGTTTACCGTTGAAACTACCCTTGACGTCTACGTTAGTGAACACACGTACGACGAATACTCGATACGACATCCCTCGACTACCCCGTATAGCCTATGGTCATCATTCCCTTCACCTACGCCTTTCCCAGTCCAATTAGCTGTTACGCTAAGGTCGGACCGTTATGTCTAGATCCCTGGCATCGGATCGTGATCCGAGTGCCAATACCCCTTTGATATCGGATCGTCATCCGATATCTGTTATGCTTACGCGTCGGTGCACGTTGCCCGACATGGACTTCCTTCCCGATTGGGTGTACCCTTGACCCCGATCTATATTGTTCCCACACGGCGAGTAAGGCCGTGCTTCTTTTGTCCTCATGGCTTCTTTTGTATCACCCACGAGGTGTGCTTCTTTGCTTCTAGGGTTTAGGGCTTACCCAGGGTATAGGGTATTGCCATTAGTGGCGCATTAGGTAACTTGGTCTGTGCGCATCCCTAGTAGGTATATATAGGTAGTACTTAGGGCGGTTGAACCTTACGTTCATCTTTAACCGCAGCCCCTACCTGTACCTTGCCTAGCATAAGGCATTCTTGTCTGTCAATCTATCCTTTTCTCTTACCTTTTCCCATTGTGTCTGATCCCGGCTGTTCGCCCTTCAAGACCTTTGGATGGTGTCGATGCCTTGCAGGCGGGTGCAGGCAAGACCGTAACATTATCTAGGGCTGATCAAGAGATTAGAGGTGTTTCAGGTATTCATTGGCTGAAAATACCTGGGAACCAGAATGGAACTTATCTGGAGCACAGACCATCCTCCAAATGTATAAAAAGAAACACTCCCTCTCCTAATGAGACTCATCTCTCATGAGTTATTTATTTGCCCACCAATGACATGCCTCCCATCCATGGCTCCCCTTCTACCCCAATGAACTCTGCTCACCTCATACCTGCCATTTTCCCTATCTGTATCAACTTCCTCTCTGAACTCGCTCGTCACCTTATCTTCTCTACAGTTCTACAAGATGCCCCTTTACTTGCACAGGCTATGGACTCTCCTATTATGGACGTAGCCCTAGAGGAGGCTTGCCAATTATATCTCACAACTGCCATGCTATGCTTTATTTTTAGCCATGCTACCCCAACTGATCATCCTCCCCTCCTGGCTGCACAGGGCATGACTTGCCTCACCACTGCATGAGGGCAACTCCTTTCGCTCCTCTTCCACTTAGGATTAGGATATGTACTTAATACCTTCCCATTTGAGATCATAGGTCCACTCATGCACCCCTTTTTGGTGGCCATACATCTGACTTCCTGGTATGAATATCTTCATGCTCAAGAGCTCCCCATTCAAATTGCCCCTATCATGTCTTTTCCTCCTATTCCTCTCCTTCTCTCTCCCAATCTTCCTCCCCTCAAGGATGAGATGACCAGATCTAGTATGCCTGGGGAATACCTTTCTACTCCATTCACTCCCCATCATTCATCTATTATTAAGAAGGAGGACAATGAAGAAACCCCTCTGCTAGTTCCCCCTCGAACTCTCCCTGTCATCCCTTGCAACCAACAAACCCCTTCCCCTCCACAATGACTCCCTAAAGCAAAGAGGGGAAAAAGAAAGAAGAAGCTTATATCCACCCTGTTCAGTCTCCTGTCTTCCCTTGCCTATAACCTTCACTCATCCAAGAAACCATCTGACCATCCCTCTTCCTCTTCAACTATCACTTTCCCAATTGTGACCTCTTCCTCTGCCTCCATCGACCCCTTCTCCATCTGTGAATGGTATGGAGAGAAGGATACATATCTGAGTATCTGATGTCCCCAGCATCAATGCCTGTCATGCAACACATTCACAGCAGGCCATCTACTTCAAGATTGCCCTTCCAGCCTCTGCCCTTATTGCACAAAAAGTCATTGGGGACAAACTTATCCTCTCTACCAATGTGGTCCTAACAGATGTGACAAGTGTTGAGCCTTGGTATGGGGAGAGTTATGCCCAAAGTGAATCAGAGCCCAGGAACTTGTGGAAGAAGAGAAGGTTCTTCATCAAGACTTGGATGACTATACATATGTTGATCAGGAATAAAAGGTTTGGTGATTCTTTTGGCTAGCTGGGGCTTATGTTACAATTTTCTTTCTTTCATTCTTCATTTATGCACCTTGTCATGATTAGTCATCTGACTCTCTATTTTGCTGGTTCTCTGGACACTATCTTCTTTCTAGGCTTAGTCATTTGTTGACTGCCTTGTGTCCCCAATTTCTCACCTACACCTCTATCTCTATCTCCAACATTCCATGTTTAGATCTTCACAGCTTGGTCTGTTCACATGTAGGGCTAGTATAAATACCTTGTGACATGTACTTGTAGAGTAAGCTAGTTCTACACAATCATACATAGTTCCCTAGCCTCCAGAGTCCTCCCTTAAGGTTGATAACTTTGACTAAGGGATCCTTTCCATCCATGAACTCGTATCCTATGTAACACGCATAACAGTTCTATGCAATACCACATAGTTTCCTAGCCTCCAGAGTCCCCTCCTAAGGTCTACCAAGACTAGGAGTTCCTCCTTTATTGACCAAATTACAAACAAGCATAACAATCCATCCTTTTGCCCAGCTACTAGATGTTCTCTTCCTCAATCTTCCTCTATCTCCTCTATTTCCTCATGTCACAGCTGATGATCTGCCCAATCAAGCACCCCATTATCAACTAGGTCATATCGCCCTATCCCAGAACATATAATTGAAGAAGTGACCAACTGGGTACTGTTCATGATCTGGGAATCCACCAATATTGTCATACAGACTACTCAACGCATGTAGGAGGCAACAGACATAATCAATCAGAGAATAGCAGAACTTGAGTGCAAACCCAGCCCTACCCCATCTGATGTAGCAGACACTGGATGGGGCACCTCTGCATAGGGAGACAATATCCAAACTCTAGTAGGATCATCTACCCTTTCTTCGGTATCCTCCCTTCCCCCATCAACTATCACTACTACCTTGATTGACTATGTCACCCTCTCTGATACCAACCCCACTGATTACAACGATCAAACAGACAATGTTGGATATTGGAATATGACTGGCTCCCCTGTTTATTCTTCTCTTTGAGAATTGTTTTGAAAATATGGCAATTTTCACTGTACTAAAAGGGTAGTGTTATGATTTATTCCTCTATTTCTTTTATCTTTCTTTTATCTTTCCTTTTTCAATCATATGATAACCTTTCCATTACCTTGACTGATTCTCTCATAAATCAGATGCTATTTCCATTTCAGGCCTTTACTTCTCAAATGCCTCATACCCCTTTTATTTCCTCTAATTGATGGTTGCATAGTTACCTTTGACTATGACTCAACATGACTTGGGATGAGTCATTCTGTAGCAGACACAGCTTGGTCTGTGCACCATCTAGATATCTACTTAAACCCTAGCACAGTATACAAGTACTCTAAGTAGTTTCTCCTTTGTATCTTGTGACATACTCATCAATAGATCCTCTGGTTTCTCTGATGCTTGCCCTGCAATCTGTTCAGATGTTCTACTTCACTGATCCCAGATATAAGTCCTTTGGCTTGTGAGGCAATGGTACCTTCAGCATGAAGGCCATGATTTAGAACCCCTTCAAAGGTTACACTCATCCCTACCTGGGTCAAGCATAACAAAAGCTAACCTGACATCCCTGCAATCACCACACCTGTCAATGTCTACCATCAATGCCTTCTCAATCTGCAAATGGTGTAGTGTGAAGGACACTCACCTGGGGATTTGGTGCCCAAAACACCAATGCCCATCCTGCAAGGCATTTGCTGTAGGATATCTACTTCAAAATTGTCCTTCCAGTATCTGTCCATACTGTGCCAAATCTCATTGGGGTCTCCCTTGCCTGCTTTACCATTGTTGTCCAATAGGATGTGATGAATGTCACAATCTCATACGGGGAGAACTTTGTCCTCAATGGGTCTGCATCCAATACCTCCAGGAAGAAGAATGGATTTTGCACAACAACCTCAATGACTATACATATGTCAATCAGAAATGACTAGTGAGATAAAAAGGGTTTAGTGAACTTTTCAGCTAATGATGGGCTTCTGTTACAGTTTTCTTTTATTGTGTACAATCCTCCTTCATTTTCCTCTATCATTTCTATTTTCTTGAATGCATTTCCTATTTTAGGCTTGATCACTTTTGTTGATTGCCTTGTGTTCCCCATTCTTTCCACAATAAAACCCTTGACCCTTCCCCAACAATCATATTTAGCTCTGTACAGCTTGGTCCATTTGTAGAGCAGGGATAGTATAAATACCAGTGAGATGTATTAAGTATGATAAGCTAGTTCTATGCAATCATACATAGTTCCCTAGTTCACAGAGTCCTCTCCTAAGGTCTTCACCCAAAGACTAGGAGTTCCCTTTGTCATTGTTATTTCAATGTCACAAGTCTATTCCTTGATGAACATAACTGCCATTCATCATCATCACTACATACACATGTAATACTAGTCCTTTTTTAATGAGTGAGTGCATGGACTGATAGTTCAGGTGTTCAAGATGGCAATGCCAAAGCTCTAACTTCAAAGGGATAACAGTTGCTGGATAGACAAGGTCAGAATGTGGTCAAGGCACATTAAGATAGTAAAGACAGTCAGCATGACAGGTAGTGGTGAAAATGACTTTGTTGGATTTGGTGAGTACATTGTATATAAATTTGCCTTCATCAGTCAACTCAAAAGAGATACAACATCCTATGCCAAAAATAGTATAGCAGTTGGCGTTGTTAAGTTGTGAAACTGAAATTATGGACATAGATGAGGTTGGCACATGGTATGCATCATGCAATCACAGTTGTGTAGTGCCTGATGGTCTGCTTGTGACGATTTAAGCTTCACCATGACCAGAAATGACCGTCTGGCCATTTCCAAATCCACTGATGCTGCCACTTGAGGAGTTAGAGTATGATGTGAATAATTTTCGATCTGAGAAGATATGAGTCAATGCATCTGAGTCAATGATTGGTGCTGAGTGTGCTGTACAGGCATAGTGTGAAACACCTCTGATCTCTAATCAAGCCTTAGATAAGGCTGATAACTGAGATCTTATGGAGAGGGGGCCAATATGAGTAGATCTGAGAAAGGGGGATGATAGGGACTGAGTTTATCTTGCTAGGGCCTCCTACCAGAGGGAGAACACCAAGAGAACTCGACTGGGGAGTCCCTTGGTCAAGTTCCTTGGGCTTTATATACTAACTAACTATTTACATGAGTTGTACTTAGATCTAATGATTGGATTGTCTAGGGCATATGGAGGCATGGTTAGCACATGTAAAATGGAAGTATCTGCATGAGGGATCCTTGCTGCAGTGGCAGCATAGCCCTGGATATGATAGATCACATGTTTGATGCATAAGTCACCCTTGGGGTTATCTAGAGATCTGCCACCAAGGGGATGGAATCTATGGGAGGTAAGGGCGTCCATGGGTGCTTCTAGATGCATATTAGTAGGGGAAAAGAGCTGGGGCCAAGGGATCGGTCCATTGGTCCAGGATTTATGGGCGAAGATTTTGGGTTTTGGTCCCCCCTATAGATAAGATTAGATAAAGGTACCTTAGAGCGAAAGTAGCTTCTAGGGGATCAGGGAAGATGGTGGAGGGACTTAGGGGTGATTATATTGATTTATAACACTATCCCCTCTCTAAGGATTGACTTCCAGGTGATCAAATGGGTGTGCAGCAATAGTCAGATTTTTATAAGGTTTGAATAAAGAGCAAAAATCAACAAATCCCATTCTTGGGCATCTTGGAGCATTCAGGTGAGTGGTATGAAACTTGGTAATAGCTTCTTTAGCATTAGATAGATTGCCTGTCAGCTCCCAGGTTCAATTGGATTCATTGTATCCCCTCCAGTGGACTAAGTATTCAATTTTTCCTCTTTTTAGGCAACTATCTATAATATAATCAGCTTCATATTCTTCATCACAGTCTTCTGTAACATGTGTGGGTCCAGGCACTACCACCAGCTGACCAGGGAGTCACTCTTTGTATAGTTTCACTTGGGATATGTTTACTACTGGGTGTATTTGCATGGATTCAGGTGGGCACAGCTTTACTGCATTACTGCTGACCCAGTCTGTAATCAGGTATGGGCCAAGCCAATGTTTGCTTAGTTTTTTCAAAGCCTGCAGTAGGTGTAGATTGTCCATACTAAGCCACACCTTATCACTGGTTGCATAATCTGGTGCCTTTGATCTATGCTTATTGGCTTGAGTTTTCATATGCTCCTGTGCTGCTAGTAGATTAGATTTCATTTTAGTAATGATATCAGCCATTGCTTTGGCCATCTTGTCAGCCACTGGGGCTTTTGATGTCATCTGTTCAACTCCTGTTACAATTTCTCTATTAACTTTCTTGATATTACTTCCTTTTCTGTCATCTCTATGAATAACTTTTCATTTCCATTTCATTTCCATTCTTCTGGATGCTATTTCCCTTCTAGGATAACCTCATGTTACCCTCGTGTCCCCAAAGATTCCCAACTAGTGTCAGACATTCCCCATAGTTCTATTCCTCTATATTCGGGAGTACATAGCTTGGTCTGTTCGCCACTTCACTTAGGATAAATACCTAGCGCATGTATCAGTATCCCCAAGCTAGTTCTATGCAAATACATGTAGTTTCCTAGATCTTCTTGATCCACTTCTAAGGTCATCAGATTGCTCTGGTGGCTAGAAGGTCTTATCCAATAAGTGTAACAAAAGAACTAGCTTCTCCTCACTGAGACACTATTAATGCTCCAGCCATTCCTCTCTGCTACCATTTCCACACCCCAACTCCCTCCCCTCCCCAACTCCCTCCCCTCCCTCTCAAGAGGATGAAGGATCTCCCATCACCCTCTCCCCTACCCATTCTACATACCATCTTCCTCCTTCCACTCCCCCTTCCCCACCACTTGCCCTTACCCCACTTGCACTTCCCCCTCCTCTACCCATCCCAGGTCCCTTCCCCCAACTTCCACCATCTCCACCAGCCATGAACGTTCCACAGAACCCCCCTGAATGAAAAGTGGGCATGCTGTCCGACTTTACCAGGGAAACTTCAAAAGCAGTCAGCTGGGGTATGGCCATGACCACCTACTTCACACTAAACCCCACCATCTATATCACCGATGGAGACAAAATTCTTGCCGCTCTTAGTAAATTTACCAAAGGATGAGGAGTCCCCTTTGCAGAAAAGTGGTATACCAGATTGAACAACCCAGCACTTCTTCCTGTGCAACTAACCTATGACGTTTTCATGGAAGATTTTGGAAAAACATTCTACCCATATAACCTTAAGGAAGAAGCATGAAGAAAGATGTTGAATATGCGACAAAACTTGAAAGATAAAGAGGAAGGATTTCAGAATTACCTTGCCGACTTCCAATTACATGCTGCTCAGTCAGGGGTGACCAATGATGCCACCCTAATTGATGCCTTTGCTGGTGGACTTGATCCTCAAATAGCCCAGATGATCCTTTCCATGGGAATGCTCCCAGCCACTTTGGATGAATGGGTATCTGCTGCAGCAAAATTCCATGCTCAGCAACAACGAATCCGAGCATTGTGGACTGGAGGGTCAATTAGCAACACCCTCAGGAGAACGAGAGATCCTAACGCTATGGATATCAATGCTGTATTCCTCTCCCCCACAAACTGAGCCAAGCATCTCCAAGAAAACAGATGTTTCATCTGTCATCGCATAGGATGTAGATCTAGCAATCACCAAGGAAGATCTTCCTCTACCCAATGAGCAGGAAGGGAAGAGACCTCTACCAACTGAGCAACCACCAACCCATTCCACCAACGTCTTGCTAATATGAATGGTGGAGGACAAAACAATGCATGACAGAACATCCAAACTACCACTACCACTGGGTTAGACCAAGATATCGCCACTCTTGTCACACAAGGAACAACAACAGAACAGATCCATCAAGTATTGCAGGCCTGTTATGACAATGGAAATACCAATAGAGAAGAGATTGCTCAAGTGGAAGCGGATTTTTAACTAGGGAAAGAGCCATGTTGACAGCTTCTTCTCCCTTATCTAAACTCACCATCATGTATCTGAATGGGAAAACAACGAAATCTCTACATCTCCCCATCTCTCTACACCATGGTGAGAAAATGGTCAACATCACTGCCCTCCTTGATAGTGGTGCAACAGGCAGTTTTCTCGACTCCACTTTCGTAAAGCAAAAATGCCTTCCATTAACCCCCCTTCCCACTCCATTAGAGGTCCGCAATGTTGATGGCACCAGAAACAAGGAAGCATGGATCACACATAAAGTACTGTTAACAACAACTACCCACAGATGGACTGCCCCCTGGGAATTCCTCGTAACTCATTTGGGAAAGGAAAAGGCCATTTTGGGTTTACCCTGGTTACAGCAAGTCAATCCATGCATTGATTGGACAAAAGAAGAGGTATATCTCCCAAATATGTCCACTGATGACCATTCAGAAAACGTCCTCACAATGCATTTCCTTCACATTTCCCCTGACTCCTGGACCGCCTGACAATGGAAAAAGAGATATTGGCCCATACAACGCATCACCAGAACTACGTTGTCTACCTCTCTTGCCCAAAAGAATATAACAGGCCAAACACTCCTTCCTGTTACAGTTTTCTGACGTCTTAGGAAAACTATGATGTTCGCTGAAGAACTATGGGTCCCCCTTCCTACTCCCCATCCTATAATGATTAGATGTCTTTTCTTCACCTTAGTGTTATCTGGCTTACCTTGCTTATCTTTAGCTTGATGCCGTTTGTATTACCAAACATGTACATATGTTTGCCATAAGGCCTTCTTCTATTCTGCCTCATGGCCATTCCTGTTACTAAGCTTATCTCGTGTAGAAGCCCAAGGCTATGGGCATTTCCCTTTTAGGTCAACCCTTGTACCAGGGTTGAGGGTATTCCTTATTTAGTGCTTTGTCAGCATGGTCTGTGCACCATGGCTGGACATATAAATAGTGTAGCACTCCCTGTAGAATACCCTAAGCTTAATCTCATTGTTACATCCCTAAGTGTGGGCTTGTAACCTCTGGATCCTTTCCTCATCCCGCTGCCAAGCCTTGAGGACGACTCATTATCATTCCTCTTCATCCCAGATAACATCCCTTGAAAAGTCCATTATCATTCTTGCCCTTATTATCACTGCCTTGCTAGAGATTGTCCTTGTCATCTCTGCTAGCTTAACAGCTATCATCGTCACATACTTATATGTTTATCTGGTTGTCGCTCTTGTTGTGTTCACCATTTGAGGTTATTGGCTCACATTGTAACACTTCCCCTCTTCATCAAAGATTTCACTGATGTGTTCGGAGAACCCCAACTGGGTACTCTTCCTCCACCATGCGATTTTGATCATGCTATCACCCTAACTCCAGGGTTCATCCCACAAATAGGAAAAGTCTACTGTCTTAACCCTAAAGAACAGGATGCATGTCAAACCTTCCTCGATGAAAATCTTGCTGCTGGACATATTGTCCCTTCCACCTCACCTCAGGCATCCCCCTTTTTCTTCGTACCAAAAAAAACGGGGGACCTTCATCCATGCCAAGATTACTGATATCTGAATGAACATACAGTAAAAAATGCCTATCCTCTCCCTCTCATCTCCAACCTCTTTGACAAGTTAAAAGAATCATCCATCTTCACGAAGATGGACATTCAATGGGGGTATAACAACATCCTCATTCAACCAAAGGATCAGTGGAAAGCTGCGTTCATTACTCCTTTTGGTCTCTTCGAACTGACTGTGATGTTCTTTGGTTTATGCAACTCCTCTGTGATGTTTCAGGCTATGATGAATCATCTTTTTCATGACTACCTGGCCAAAGGATGGTTAATCATTTATATGGACGACCTCCTCATCCACTCCTCCAACCTCTTCCTACACCATGACAGAACAAGAAAAGTGCTCCTTCACCTTTGTGAGAATGACCTCTATTTGAAGCTGTTCAAATATGCATTTGACGCTCCATAAGTGGAATATCTCGGCATGATTGTTGCCCATAACCATCTCCAAATGGATCTGGTAAAAGTAACAGCCATCACCAATTGGGTGTTACAGTCTTGCCTGCACCCGCCTGCAAGGCATCGACACCATCCAAAGGTCTTGAAGGGCGAATAGCCGGGATCAGACACAATGGGAAAAGACAAGGAAAAAGGATAGATTGACAGACAAGAATGCCTTATGCTAGGCAAGGTACAGGTAGGGGCCGCGGTTAAAGATGAACGTAAGGTTCAACCGCCCTAAGTACTACCTATATATACCTACTAGGGATGCGCACAGACCAAGTTACCTAATGCGCTACTCATGGCAATACCCTATACCCTGGGTAAGCCCTAAACCCTAGAAGCAAGAAGCACACCTTGTGGGTGATACAAAGGAAGCCACGAGGACAGAAGAAGCACGGCCATACCTGCCGTGTGGGAAGAACTATTCTATATACAGATCGGGGTCAAGGGTACACCCGATCAAGAAGGAAGTCCATGTCGGGCAACCGTGCGCCGACGCGTAAGCATAACGGATACCGGATGACGATCTGATATCAAAGGGGTATCGGCATTCAGATCTTGATCCGATGTTAGGGATCTAATCATAACGGTCCGACCTTAGCATAGCAGCTAATCGGACTGGGAAAGCGTAGGTGAAGGGATTGACGACCGTAGGCGATACGGGGTAGTCGTAGGGAAGTCGAATTGAGTATTCGTCATACGTGTGTTCATTAACGTAGACGTCAAGGGTAGTTTCAACGGTAAACCCCATTGCTAGCTTTAGCGCAAGTAGGTTTTTTACTTAAAACCGTAACACTTTATCTCCAACTACTCCGGACTCGTTGTTCCGCTTACTCGACTTACCCGCAAGGGTGCTCCTTGGAATTTTGATGACTCCTGTCGCTCTGCTTTTCGATCCCTTAAATCCGCTTTCACCTCCGCCTCTATCCTTATTCACTGGATTCCCGACGCACCACTGATTGTGGAGACTGATGCCTCCGACTATGCGATTGCTGGTATTTTGTCCACCCGATGCCTGGATGATGAGGTCCGCCCTATCGCATTTTTCTCCCACACTC